>BDCZ01000295.1:0-64715 GCA_001662365.1 Chlamydomonas applanata | reverse complement strand
CGCCCCCCCCCCCCCCCCCCCCCCCGTCCTCCAGCCCTCCAGAACACATCGTTTGCCAAAACCACACAAACAAAGCACAGGTGCAGGGGCATGTGCTGGAGCGAGGGAACAGCCACGAACATACGTTGATAACACAATTCTCAGCTGAAATCTGGACTAACACCCGCACAGCCGTGTTCTCACATTTGACTCAGCGATCGCGTCGTACAGGATCTTGGCCTTGGCCTCGTTCGCCTTCTGCACTGCTGCCAGCCCACCCTTCTTCAGCAGCAGGTCGAACACGAGGCCGCACACGTAGATGGCCCAGCAGGGGGGTGTGTTGTACATGGAGTCGTTCTCGGCATGGATCTTGTAGTCGAGCATCACGGGGGTGGAAGGGCTGTGATCGACAACATTCGTGAAAAGAGTGACGAGTGCGCGAGGGGGTGAGTGACATAGGAATGATGGGCCAGTGATGAGTGAGTACTGGTTGACATGCACGTTTGAAGAGCCTGCATGCCCCATGGGCATATCCCTACCAAGTGGACACAGAACCTTGGCCCGGGCCCCAGACAGGCCCCACTTCCATCCTTCTGATCCTTGAGCCCGGTAACCATTCAAAAACCCCAGGCCTCACCGTGCCTTGCCAATGAGGTCCTCCCGGATGATGACAATGGTGACACCTGCAGGCCCCACATTCTTCTGCGCGCCCGCGTAGATCACGCCGTACCTGCGGTGAGGTGGCAGACAACATAAGGACTGAGCGCGAGGCTGTGCGTGCAGCACCATAACGTTCCCCGCTGACAGTGCATGTACACAGGACACGGCATGCACACAGCACAGCTGCATCCGCGCAAGTAACAAACCCTTGCCCCCGCCCCTCCATCCCCACCCCAGGGCGCCCTTCCCCCGCACATCCCAGACTCCCAACCTCAGTTCCATGCGACAGAACACGACCAACAACGAGAGCCACCCAAGACACATCACGACCAAGAAGCAACTATGTAAGGAAGGAGGGAAGCAGGGACCCCACATCCCAGCTCACTTGGACACATCCACAGGCTTGGAGATGAAGTTGGAGGACATATCAGAGATCAGCACACGGCCACCAACGTCAGGCACGCTCTTGAACTCCACACCGCCGATCGTCTCATTGTCGCAGTAGTGCACATACCTGCGGTACAGCGGTACACGGCGCGGTACAGCAGACTCAGCGGTGCATCAAAGCGCTGCAGCGATACAGACGATGTGACGGCCAGCCACAGCAGGCGCGCGGAAGGGACTACTGCCCGGCGACACGGTGCGCCTGGTACCTGCTGTGCTCCCCTGATAATGATGCCTGGTCCCTTGGCTGCCCGCCACAACCCACACTCCAGCCCCCTTTTCACCCGCACCCGTCCAGCCACAGAAATTGTGCTCAGCGGATCGGCACAGCAATCCCAGCGCCGCCACAAGACCAGCCAGGGCTGCATGCCCAGCCTCCGTCCTGGTTGGGCGCTCTTCCAATACATGCATGCGAGGTGCTTCCAAGCCAAGCCGCAGCCCCACAATCAACAGCCCTCCAGCCCACGCACTTGGAGTCAGGGGACAGTTTCCAGGTAGACACTGGGGGGATGGACTTGTTGTCACCCTTGGCTGCCACATTGGCCTTGGTGTACTTTTGGCCCTCCTCCAGCGCCTTCTTGGACCACGCACCTGTGCCAAGGCATGAGGGAGAGCGTGTCGAGTAGCGTGTTGTGCTGTCAATCGTTGGGTGCAGTGCAGTGCAGCCATCCCCCGCGTCCCGGGCAGCCGTTTTGTGGAAGCAGTTCACGAGCACTGCTGCTGGTGCCGCTGGTGCTGCTGGGACCACGTTTGTGCTCGGTCATGCAAGACACACCCAGGTATGAACAGGGCCCACCAGCAGTACATGCCTGCTGCTGTAGGCCAGCCCCATGATCCAGTTCCGAGCGCGTACAGGGGCGCCCTTGTTTTATATATAGCCAGCCCTGATGCCCCTGCAACCCCCATGCTGATGCCGCTACCACCCCCACGCACCAGTTACAACGTAGTCAGTGACATCACCCTCGCTGGTCAGGTTCAGGGGCAGCATGGAGAACTGGGTGGACGCACCGCCTGCGTTTGACCAACATTTGACCGATGTTTGACCGCACACAATGCGCAAGTAAGGATGTGGATTCGTGTGGTCATAAAGAGAGCAGCATGCAGCTTGTGCAGCCCATGCAGGGCCGGTCCCAGGGGGGTGCACAGCATGTGTGCATGTGCATGGTGTGGCACGCATGGGCGGATCCCAACAGATGGGGCATGTGGCAGGCCCTGTGCTGAGCGCGTGAGAAAGCCAGGCAGCTCAAAAGCAGCAGGCTGCGTTGGGCAGAGCCCTCTGCAGCAGCACATGTGCTGGCTGAGTCTGGGCTGCCTCCTCAGGGCGTACAAGGGGAAGTGTGCCATGCCATTTGACATGGCACACCGCGCATGGGCGCATGGGGCCGCATGGGCGCTCACCCTGCAGGAACAGGACCTTGTAGTTGGCGGGGATGTTCAGCAGCCTTCGGAGGTCCTCCTCAGCCTTCTTAATGACGGCCTCGTACTCCTTGCCGCGATGGCTCATCTCCATAATGGACATGCCGGTACCCTTGTAGTTCACCAGGTCGCGCTGCGCCTCCTCGAGCACCTGCACATGGAAAGACAGCGCGACACGCTGAAAACAGCGTCCCACGTCCTTGCGTGCAGCCAGCGGCTGCAACGCTCTAGGGCCCGAACCCCGACATCAACGCACTTTTGCCCCCAGTCGCCCAAGATCAGTCGCCAAGAAAGCTGTGGCAGAACAGGCGAACACACTGCTCTGAGGTTATGCTTACCTCCAGGGGCAGGATGGCGGGGCCAGCAGAGAAGTTGTAGATGCGGCCAGCTCCCGGCTTGGAACCGGAGGAGGAAGGCTTGTCCAGAGTCGCGGTGGCAGCCACGCGCACCACAGGGCGACGGCTGATGGGCGCAGCAACACGGACATTCCCCACGCGAGCGGCGGGGCGAGCAACCGTCTTCATCTGGGTCTGCATCTCGGCAAGCGCTTGTGTTTGAGTACGGCTTCAGGTGCAAAACGAAAGCGTGGCCAAAAGTCATATTTTCCCCTGCGTGGTCACACAGCCTCGGTACTGCCTGTTCCTGTTTTCGTTGTTGGCGCTAGATGCGCTGTGAAAGCGGATGCACATGGATTGAAATCTCTTTGCAATCTATGGGCGTCTTCCTAGGCCCGCAGCAGTACTGCTGCTCGACGTGGCAGTATCAGCAGCACCCACACGGTTGCCTGCACAGGAAAAGCGTTCAAAGCTGTGCACACCGCCAGAGCACTGCAACCACGCAAGGCCAGGCTGTCCAGCGTTTCAAAGTTAGACGTTTCGACCCTGGCAGGGATTCCCAGGCAGTAGCACAGCTGTGGCAGCAGGTGTGTGCGAGGCTGGCCTGTGTCCAGGAGCCTCACACTGGCGTGTGCTGCTTCACATGCACCACCATGGCGCATGGTGCATGCTACACTGCACGTCTCCATGTGCCATGCTCGCCATCCAGGGCATTCCAGATACCCCTCGCCTACGCACTGCTCACCAAAAACTACAAGTTGCATGGCTAAGTAGCATGGCTAATCAAGCAGCTTTGGAACGATCCTGACATCCCAGCACCCGGTGGAGGTTGGCGCAGTAGAAGGCATCCACGTACGCAACATGCATGCCATGATTGCAAAAGCCATGCTCTCTTCTTCCGATGCTGAGCAGGTGCTGCTGCAGGGTGGCCTCACCTCCTATGGCACCAGCTACAACCCGGCTCGTTCCCAAGAGTACGCTGACGTGACTGTGGGCCGGCTTTGCAGGGGCCATGAGCGCAAGGCCGCCGCTGCTTCTCGCGCTCGTTTGCTGCGTGAGGAGTTGGAATGCAGCAGCATCAGCGGTGACGGCGACGACGAAGGCAACTGGGCCAGCACTAGCCGCAACATCGGCAGCGGCAACAGCGTCAGCAGCAATAGTGGCAGCAATTACATTGACGCCGGCAGCAACAACAGCAGCAGCAGTAGCTTTGGCGGCAGCGGTAGCAGCAGTGGCACCGGCAGTAGGGCTGGCCTGGCAAGGCTGCAGGGGCCTCCACAGGTGATGCCTGAGCTGCGGGTGGGCAATGTCATCATCTCTGTGCGGAGGCCGCCCTTGGCCAGCATGGATGATGCAGAGGCGCCACTTGCCGCTGCCAAGAGTGATACGCACGAGGGCCGCAGGTGCTGGTTTTTCTTTTTCCTCCTAAATTTTTCGTATCTGTGGTTATGTGTGCGTGCGTATTGGAGGCACCAGCCGCAGGGGATTGCGCTGGTGTATGCATCACGAGGTTGTCACCTGGGGGAGGCTGCAGCTGGTCACTCATGGGCGCCATGCACACAACACATCCGCACTTCACATCGTGCCACTGTGCGCTCGTGAGTGCTACTGCACACATCCGCTCTTCTTGCCAGCCGTCACAACTGAATTCACTGCTGTTATCCGCCCCGCCCACCGCTCCATGCCGCAGGCGAGAGTTGGCACGATTGCGGCGCGCCCGCATGTGGGCATGCCTCGTAATTGAGCAGACAGACTGCAGTACCGCCTGCACGACAGAATCCCCCAGCATTAGCAGTAGTACAGAAGGCAGCAGCAGTAGCAGCAGCAGTAGCAGTAACGTGTGTGGCTACTTGCTCATGTCGCTGTCACAGCCACTGGCGCTGCTACCCCCTCCATTTCCCTCTGGCACCCCCTTGGTGCGTTGCCCTGCTGCCATGTGACACGCTTGATGGCTCCCTGAGTTCCTGTGTATCCACAGCTCTTGCGCTCATGCACGTCAACTGCTGTGGTAATGGCTTCCCGTGCTGGCTGCACCGTGCACCAGTGTTGCTGTTGCTGCTGATGTGCTGCCGCTCAGGCAATGTACATTGACGGCGTCGCCATCGGCCAGGACCACCGGCGGCAGGGACTGGCGCGGGTGCTGCTGGCTGAAGCAGAGCGGCTGGGTGGGTTAGTTTGGGTGTGCTGTGTCTTGAGCGTTTTGCAGTGGTGCACCTGCCTTACCACCATACTGGAGCCATGTGAGGTGATTCCCTATCTCTGTGTTTCAGCTCGTTTGCATTGAACAGATGCAGGCGCCGGCATGCAGACACGCCCTATGAATTGCCGGTCAGTGCGGTCAACGTAATACTTAGCACCATAGCACCAATAGCCCAGTCACCACAAGTAGACGACATTCTTGCGCTGCACACACTGCCCACGTCCATGCGCAGCCCGCCGATGGGGGCGTGCGTCCCTGTGGCTGGATACCGCGGCAGACAACACCGCGGCATTGGCGCTGTACCGCTCCGCGGGCTACTCAGCAGTACGCACGCTAGGCTGGCCATGGCGCAGCCCGCCACAGGTCACGCTGCGCAAGCTGCTGCAGCCGACCGGTGCACGGCTTGGAGGATCAGGGGCAGGAGGGACACCTGCAACTAGGGGGGTGGCTGCGGATGGAGTGGCTGGAGCCGGTGGCACATCAGCTGTGGGTGGGGGAGCAGGTGCAGGGGCGGGTGCAGTGCCGGGCGGGGCCACAGGGCCAAAACAAGCGAAAGTGGAATCCACGGGTGCATACCTCTGGGGTGAGGATGACAGCTAGGCTGGTGACATGAACATGCTGCAATGGTGAAGGTCATGGGCAGTCTGGCAGCTGACATTGAGGATGTGAGATCTAGCAGAGATGTAGCAGTAGGGCGACACAGGAGTGGATGCAGGCTGACTGGGTTGAGGATGATTGATGAATTGCAAGAAGGGATGAACAGATTGCAAACGCGTCTTCATCCTGCAGTTACATGCCGGCCATGAAGAGTCATGGAGCGGGCGGTGATGCTGCTCATTAGACCTCATGGAGGGAGAGGGAGAGAAGGAGCGAGGGCAAAAGAGGGGGCGTGCATGAGGAGGATGGCTGCCATTTCGTGATTTCATTGTATTGCGGCATGCAAGACCCAAGCAGGTACGCAGCAGGGAAGACACTTCAGCCGCTATGAATGTTGACGCTTGGCATGGTGAAGAATCGAGCTGATACGCAGCATTAGGACCGTGTGCATCCTTAACCTGGTGGTAGATATGGACCCACACACGTTGTGCCTCGAGGGTTGTATCATTACACGAGGTTCTCACATTGGTTGCACAGCACAGCTTGCTGGGCCACCGGTCACTTCATTTGTCATCAGTAAGAAAGGCTGCAATGTGCAAGCCTACATCCCGGGCACAGCCAGCTCGTGCACAAGAGCTGAGCATGCATGCTTGTTTCAACACCTGAAAGCAGGCATTGCTGCCGTCGCACTGGCCCATCCCTCATGCCATCCCACCAACCCCACACAACTGTACCGCCTAGCAGCGGTACTGCCTGGTGGTCATACTGCTCAGTGGCTGTAGTGCCTAGCGGCATCACCGGCTGTACTGCGCCACCAGCTTGTCCATGTCAGTGCTGGCAAAGGTCTCTGGGTCCATGGCATCCACCTGTGAACAGAGCACCAAGCAGCCATGGCGCACATGCCGATGTAGTGATACGCATGACAGCAGGTGGCCTCCATGCTGACGGCCACTGTTGTCATGCTTTGGATGGCACTCTTATGTCCCCAGATGCAAACAGCGACAGGCATGCTTGCACATCACTCGCAGCACCTTCAGCAAGGTGTGCTGCAACACATTAAAGCTTTACGACCAAGCAAGGGCACGCACCGCACGGATGAGTGCTGCGTAGTCCACATCGGCAGGCAGCTCGTCGCCCTGCAGCGCGGCCAGCTCAGCGGCACTGGCCTGCGGCAGCATATGCACACAATCACACCACTCACAGGTCGATGCGAGATCAGGCGTGATGCTGGTGTGATGGATCCTTCAGAGGCTGCAGCCTGCATCACTGCACCACCCGACCCACATGCGCCATCTACTGTAACCCTGGCGCTGAGACACCCAGCCTCGCACACACCCGTCACCGTCAACCCTGCACGCTGCGCCTCCATGCCAGGCCACACCATGTGGTGGAGGGGCGGTTGCATGTTTGGAGCATGGACCCCATCAAATGATCAAGCCCTGGCCTCGTCGACCAACCTGTGCCATCTCCTCAGCCTCCCGCTCCCAGCGCTCGGGCACCTTGGCGCGGCCCGCGGCAACCTGACGCGCGGCCGCACGGTCAGCGTACCGCTCCGCGTTCAGCAACGCAGTCTTGATGCCTGTGCGGCTGAATGGCAGCCGCACCTGCGCACACGCGGGCACCAGGAGCACAAGTCGTAATGTGCGTGCGCATGATGTACGTGCGCAGGATGTCCAATCCCCACCCCAAACGTTCACGGCCATGAACATTCACCCTCCCCTGAACCTCCAGCACAAGGCAGCACAAGGCAGCACAAGGTAACGAGAAGGCACCTCCCCTACACCTGGAACCTTAGAACCCCTGTAATAACCCAGAGCCAGCCCCAGCCTACAACCCGTCCACGAGCTCCATCCAAATGGGATGCAAGCAGGCCTCATGCAAGCAAGCCTCATGCAAGCAAGCTTCAACAAGCCGCACCTCGTCCTCGCTTGCCATCATTTCATCCGGCAGCAGCACTTTGAGCCCCTCGATGTCCCTGGCCGCCTTTTGGGTGCCAGGCAGCGTGCTTGCCACCGCCTCACGGTACGCCTTCCGATGCTCCAACGCGGCGGTCTTGCGGAACGCGTCCTGCAGTACAAGCAGTACCAACCACCATGTGACAGGCAGTACAGGTGTGACGGCCAGAGGGCTGGGGGGGTGGGGGGATGGGATGGGGGGGGCAGACGTGAGGGACGTGAGGCCGGCGAGACAGGTTGCGCTGGTTGGCTGTGAACGCAGAGGCGCCCCGCCCATGTATGAGACATGGGGAGGCTGCCTATGCAGCCCATGCAGAGCTGAATCCCACAACCCAGCTGTGCATCTATGGGAAGCCAATCAAGCCATCGTCAGCGCATCTGTGACGACCCTCTATCCAGCAACCATTTTGCAACCACTCCCATACAGCATCCCAGCTGCAATATGCCTCCACAAATGCCGCTGCTGCTTCTGCCACTCTCCATTGCGATTGCTGGTGGTTCCGTCATGATGTCATGGTCCCGCTGCACCGCCGCGGCCATAGCCGACACGGCCACCTTTTCAGCAGTACACTCGCGTATGATAGTGTGCCCGAGCAGTACACCTCAGCAATACGGCGCACCTGCAGCGCATACTGCTCCTGCAGCGCCATGTACTCCTGCCACTGCTCCAGGCGCCCCTCACTCTCTGCACGCCCGCTCTTGACCCAGTATGCCTGTGCCTTTGCTGCCTGCAGGCTCAGGCACAGGCAGAGGATACGCAGGGCGCAGGCAGCGCATGTGAGCGCACGCACACTGAACAGATGTGGTGTAAATCGATACATGCACGTGTTGGGTGCACACGGTGCAGCTGGTGCTGCCTGCCAGGATGCAACGCTGCCGTACTTGATGCATGTATGCACAGTCTGTTGGTGTGCCCCTGGAAGCCATGTGACCGCATGTTGCTGGCCAGCTGCCAGTTTCCAGGCCCCAGCACAGGCGGGGCATCTAGAAGCAGGGAAGGGTCACACCGTGTTGCGTGAATCGTAAATGCAGCTTCTCGGGCATGCTGCATTGCTTGGAATCTGCATGAGCTTGTGCTGTGTTCTCACCAGGCTCGAGAGGCCCTTCAAAAGGCTGCGCTGAATTGCTGAAAAGAGGCTTGCGGCGCACAACCCACCTTGGGCATATCAGGCTGGATGATCTCGTCAATGATGTTGTATGCGAGTGCGTCCTGTGGCCGCATGTAAAGCGGCCGCTGCATGTCCTGCAAGCACACGCCAATGAGATGCAGGGGATACACAAACGGATCGTCAATGATCATGCAGGAGTAAAATGTCTGAGTCATGCACATCCTCAAGGGGTTGGCGGTTGGTGCATGGGGCTGCATGTGCACAGCTCTGATTCCCACGCCTGCCCCGGTTTCATGTAGAAGTACATAAACCACAGATACGTAGCTACGTACCACACCATACCATCAGGGTACCACACCGTACTGCTGTGCACTCAGTACCTCCCCAAGTCCCTATCCTGGCCCCAACCCAGGACATACCGCGTCCAGCTTCTCCACGTTCCACCCCGTGCCGATGCTCAGCATGCGCAGCAGCTCACGCTTGTAGTTGAGCACCTCCTTCCACTTGATGTGTACTTCGATGGCCTGGCGCTGGCCAGTTGGGGACACGCGCGGCTGCTGGATCATGGCTGTGGTAGTGTGGGCAGGCATGGGTGTTTAGGGCGGTTGCACAGTCAGGTGGCAGGTTGTGGGTGATTTCGTGGATGCCCGCATGCGCGTGCGCGTGCAGGGTGGCCATGTTGTTGGACTGCTTGCCATGCAGGCCGCAGTTACTGGCGGCCGGAGCATGGCGTGTTGCACTTCGGACCATGCGGGTGGCGTGCTGCAGGAGCATTTTCTTCCAAGTATAGCACCCAGGCACCGTCATGCAAGGATACGGCGGCAATCAGCTCAGGTGCATAGAATGCACCTGTCTGCATACAACATGCATACAGTACCGTACCTAGCGAGTGGGGCAGTGACTTGCGCCAGCCCTTCTTGCCAAATGCTAGGATGGCTGCCGACCACCCGACAGCCAGGCCAATGTTGACTGTTGAGATCTGCAGCAAGGAGATGAGCCAAAACCGCATCGTATTCCATCATCGGTCCAAGTGCTACAGCAGTGGCGTGGCCTGCTGCTTCAGGGCTTGCTCCTGCTGTGCCGTACAACAGCTTGCCCCGCTGCCTGCCTGCTGTGCCGTGCATGACAGATCCGTCAACAAACCGACCGGCCAGTCCCCGATTGCAGTACATGCTGAACAATCCCAGCTGCATGCTGCATGCTGCATGCTGCAGTGCTCCAATGCGCAGCTGACCTGCCCAACCATGCAGCACGTACCGGGTTGCGGATAAAGCCCATGGTGGAAGTCACTGCGATGCCCTCTGACTCAAAAGCCAGCTGCGCGCACACGCAACATGCCGCAATGTCAGCGCCAGCTGCAATGCAGCGCCCAGCCTGTTGTGCGTGCCATATTGCATGCATGGCCCCCATGACCATGCACCACAGAGGCTGATAGCAGAGACCGCCAACACCCGCTGGACCCGCCAATGCGCTGCATGGTGGTCTTGGCTCGCCATAATTGCTCACAATTTCGCCATCCTGACGCGTGGTGCCCGAAGAGTTGATGAGCATCTCGATGGGGAGCGTGGCACCCTGCTTCTCCAGGTACAGCAGCTCCGCCACCATCAGCTCCGTAACAGCGGGCACGAGCTGCAGCGAGAGCGGACCATGGCACGCTCGTCAGCTGTGATGGGAGGCCAACACCCATGACCAGTAGCTCTCAGGATCGCGGATCCATCCAGCCAGCTGGTCCCACTGCGTGCCTGGAGGATGCCCAGGGTGCGTCCAATCCATTTCCCTGACCCTACATGGATCGCCACTCACTGGCATGCCCAGGAATACGATGCGCTGATCGAACAGCAGAGATGGCAGATCGGGAGGAGGGGGCTTCCTCCTGTCATATCTTGACGCACGGGCCTCTACCCGCACTGTCCTCCTCCCTAAGTTTGCATTCCTCACAACTGGCTGGTTAGGGCGCCCCGATGTGCTGGGGAGTGCCCGTCCTTGAAGGACCTGCATTGTTCCCAACCCTACGTGGGCAATCTATTCACGGGGTCAGGGCACAGACTCGAGCTACCTCCCCCTCTTGCGAAGGTCATCCGAGCGCTGCACCAGCATTGCGGCAGAGTGACCCGGGCCAATGAGAAATTGGCGCGGCAGCGTTTACCGCAGTCTCTTTGCATTCCTAGCTTTGATAAACCACAAATCTATGCCTCAAGTGACAATCTGCAGACCTGTCCTGGTTGAGCCTCTCAGGTCCGGACTCTCCCACAGCGCTTCCTCCAGCCACGGCATTGAATGCGCATGTGCAACCTAAAATCTGCCTGATCATTTCATGGTACCTGTCTCAGAACATGAATGGGCTGCCAACCTTCATGCGCAGCTTCCTCCGCACGTGCGCCAACACACCACACCCAAATGCGATGTGCACATGCACGGCTTGCAGGCTTGCGTCTTTTGCGCGCAGTAGCAGACGGCAGTGCTGCTTGACAGCTCGCCGAGCACAGCATTTGATGGTCTGGGAGTTCACACCCCCTGAAGGCCTGCCAGCCTACCTGAAGTGGTCAACCCCGTGGCTGCAGCAGCAGGCAACTGCCAACAGCATGACGCTCTCAATGCTCTTGAGCCTACAGGCGCTCTCAGCTGCAGATCCTGCCGTGCTGGATGGGCACCGGCTGTCGCTGCTCATGCAGGGTGAGCCGCAAGCCTCTGCAGCACCTGAATCAGCCACACCTGGTCAACAATCAGCAAAGGCCTGCAGCATCTCCGAAGTAGCACTAGACCAAGTCTTGACCACGCTGGTGCTGGACCATGCCACTGGCTTCCTCCGTGTGGGGCACCCTCCCAGAGGCCTCCATCCGGACGCAGCCCATCACATGGCGGAGATGCTGCATGCTGGCAGCATGAGCTCAGATGCACCATTCTCAGGTGTCCACACAGTAGCAGGTGAGCTCCAGGACCTACAGCTGATCATGGGCTTCTTGCAGCAGGCCGCAAGCACCCAGGCGCAAGTCCCCACAGGTGACGTGGCTACAGCAGACAGCGCGGGCCGCGCCCATGCAGCCTCAGCTCCTGGCACCGGGACGTCTCAATGGACACTTGGGATGCAGCAGAACCTGCTTGCCATGCAGGCATCATCCCTGCAGTGTGACCAGACTTCAGATATCAGTGCAAACAGGCAGCCCCATGAGGGTGTGCAGCATCCTAGCCATATAGGCAGCTTGCGGCAGGTGCCACACACACATCTGCAGGGCTTCCTGGCTATCTATTGGACGTTCATGCAGGAGGTGTTTGGCTCTCACCACATGGACAAGGTGGGCATACCATGCATGGCTTCAGTTGCAAGAGTGTATGTGGTTTGAATCACTAGGCCCTGCAGGCTAGGTGCAGGGCGAGGTTGTGTGCAGGCCTGATGCCATGCCTACATGTTGGTACCCTAGCCTCTCCCCTAGTATTGTGAGACGAGGTGCGCAGTTGATTGCTGTTAATATCTGCGCTGTTCCACCCTTTGTCAAGTGCTGTTCCTACTGTGTGCTTATGCGATGGCTGCAGGACGCTCTAGACCAGCTGGCAGCTCGCATGGTGGAGGGGGGGCATGTGTGCGAGTTCACACCAAATGGCTACAGCAGCAAGTCAGGCCCGGCAGTAGCAGGTGCAGCAGGCGACGGGACAGCGGAGGTGAGTGGACCAGAAGAGGCGGGTGCTGCTGGGTGGCAGCCAGCCGTGGTTATGGCTTATGCCCCCGTTACCTCGACCATGTGTCGGATCACAATGGTGTGGGTGGACCCGTCCGTGCGTAGCAAAGGCCTGGGGACATCGGCTGTGCAGCACCTATGCCGCCGGCTGTTGCTCGGGGGAGAGTCTGGCGATGGCAGCATGGAGGCCAGCAACAGCCCCAGCCGACCTTATAACACTGTCCTCATCATTGCAGACAGCTCCAACCCAGCTGCAAACAAAGCCTATCATAACGCGGGGTTCCTGCATGTCGCGCATCTGGGACTGATCAACAAGAACCCAAACAATCAACAGGCATGAGCCGTGTAGCGCAAACCACTCTATGTGCCCCACACTGTACTGTTTGCTGGTGTGAGGTGCGCACTGGTGTGCTGTGCTCCTGCGCTGGTGCACTGTAAGGCGCCAAGCCACCACCATTGCCATGCTCTGGCCCGTTTATGTCTCGTGTGTCCATTGTTTCACCATTGTTTCATTCATTCACTCTCCAGCAATCCACATGCCTCATACACCTCCTGCACTGCTGCAGCAACCTGGTTTGCACAACAACAACCAGGCCAGGGGCAGCAGGGGCGCCAGGGACACCTGGGCTACCCATTGCTTCGTAGACTTCAGCACACCTACAGCACAGCAGGCACATATCATGCCAGCACACTTCAGCACGTCAACTCATCAAGCAACTCGGCACATGACGGCGTAGACAAAACACATTGGCAGCTGTCCAAGCAAATGCTGTACAGGTGGTGATGTGTGCAAGCACAACCGTGCTGCAAAGCTTGCCAGGCAGGGCAGGGCAGCCAGGCACTGACATACCACGTGCTGCTTGGGGTTCTTGTGTGTGTGTGATGGCGCACGTGCGGGCTGTAGGTGGCATTGAGCCAGCTTCTCGGCGGCTGCATCCCTCTCCTCACGCTTGTGGCTGCCGAAGTGTGCATCTGTGTGAAGTATATCCAGTAAAACAAGGAGCAGTCAGGAACAACAGCACACGTCGCTCAGCAATGCGCGCATGGTGTTGTCCCAAGTGATGTTCAGTAATGCTCACGTGCACACAGACACTATGATTACTATCATATCCTGATATAGCTGTCCCTTTTTTCCAAGAAATGCAAGCGAAGCAAAAGACACGCACCCAGCCACGCCAGCGCGTCACGCACGTCACTCAGCAGGGCATCTGCCATGATGCGTGAGAAGTCCTCCCGGATGACCGCACGCAGCACAGTCGTGCCGGAGCTGCGTACCAACATCAGCACATTACACAACGCTTTGACTACGTTTATCCGCCACAGGCTCCATCGCAAGTTTGGCTATAGGTAGGGTTGGCCTAGATCTGTATGGTCTATAGGAATTCTTAGTTGATGGGCTCCAGCAAGCAGATGAATCTGTGAAAAGCCATGTTGTTATTATTAGGGTTGGCCATACAATAGGTTGGGCGCGGCGCAGCAGCCAGCGCCCTAGTCTCAAGGGGCCAGCAAAAGATAGAGGCAGAGGTGAGCAGGTGGGGCCAAGGCGTACGAAGATCATTTCAAAGGTCACACCAGTTGGGGGCGAGCTTGTATGGCGGTACGCTCCAGCCGCCAACGGCCTTCAGCTGGTCTGACACCTCGAACTCGGTGTACGGCCGTGGCTGGCCGTCTGTCAGACAAGTGGGGAGGCATGGGGTCATGAATGCAGGCGGGCAGCAGAGGTTGACGAGGTCTGAGTACTCTACACCTCCACAGACACTTGCAGGTGTGCACACTATACAGACAGCAGTATGCCTACTTGGTGACACAGAGCACACACAGCTGGTCATGCAAGCTACCACCATGCGGCATTGCGCAGCTGTGACTGCAATGCTGAAGTGTGGGCCTTCATTGACTTCAACTCCCCCTCACCCTTGCCAGGCGTGAGGGAGAACACCACAATTGGCACAGTGGTCCGATTGTCATTGATCAGGCGGAATGCACCGGTGGCCTCCAGACCTGACGCCAGGTGCAGCGCCACCTTCATTGTACAGGTCATAAAACACAGATCAACATACGTCATGCATTGATGCTGTCAACACGAGCCAGCTGCATGCGTGTGCTGCGGGCTGCACCCACAGATAAATCTCCAGCTGTCGCAATCATTGAAATCATACAGCTTGCCGAGTGTGCGTTGCGTCTCGTGACAAGCTCTTGTGGCCTACCAGCTGAGCAACAAGTATGGCACTACACTACAACAGCACAGCAGCACGGCAATACAGCAGTACATGGCTCCACCTGTTGCATGTTGTGCATGGCCAGCGTGTATCCCGCACGCCCCAGGCGCAGGAACTGGTAGTAAGAGGCCACAATGTTGCACGCAGGCCTGAGATATACACAGGCATACAGGGGCAGGAGGCAAGGACAAGGAGTAGGCACAAACATCAATACCTTAGTGTTGGTTGCGAGCCGCAAAGCTCGCTGAGGGCGATGGTCGATTGGTATGGATCGCAGGAAAAAGCAGAGCCGCCATGGCCGCAACCGACCCCAACTACCACTGTCTGCCTGCCGCTGCTCCCCAGCTCCACCAAGTAGAATGGAAACGTGCATGAAGGAGTCAGGTTTGGCAACTGGGCTGCAGTACGCAGTCATTGTCAATCTCACCTGCTGAAGTTCATCGTCATGTTCCGCTGCTGGGTGCCTAAGTAGGACAAATGGAAAACGAGGTCTGGGTGCAGCAAGGCCTCACTGCGCCACACCTGCCACCCAATACCTGGGTACACAAAGCCGTACCTGCAGCAGAACAGGTTGGTTGGAGGCAGTGCAGTTGGTAGTTGGCAGTGGCGCGTGTTGCTTTGATCACAGCCGTATGCGTGAGAGGCCTTGGGCGGAGGTACGAGATGACGGTTTGGCGCACATATGCCATCCCCACCTCCCCCACACCCGACACACAGCACTCACACGAACCACCATAGGCATAGGAACCAAAGAAGGTGTTGTGCGGCCGCATCTCACTCACTTGTGACCGCTGACTGAGATTGAGGCGACATTGGGCAACTGGAAGTCCCAATGAAGATCCGGGTACAGAAAGGGGGCCACCAGGCCGCCACTCGCGCCATCCACTACATGCAGTACATGCAGTACAAGTGAAACAGGAACAAACAGTGCATGCGGCAGCCACATGCAATACCGGCAGCACTGGAGGATTTTGTGGAGAAGCGTCAAAATGTGGGCCACTCTGAAGCAGCACTCTGCTCAATGCTGCGCCTGCACGTCACCAAATTACGTGCGGGCTTTAGTGGACTAATCACTGTTCTAATCTGGCTGAGCCCCGCTTGAACTTTGAATAGCGGCACGGTCGTTCTTAGCGGTGGGTGCCTGATCCCTGGAGCCAGTGCCTCTGTGCATGCCACCCACCATGGATGCGCAGGTGCCCGAAGCTCTTGGGGTCTCGTGCCTGCAGTCGGCCTGAAAGCGCGAGATGGCATGGGCACGAGGTAGCAGTACGCCAGCAATCCCTTGCAAACGTATCCAGACGTACAGCGGTCTGACACCGCGCTTTCAATGTACACCAGCCCCTCTTTAAGTTGCCATCTGTCTGCAGACGCTGTACTGCAGCCTGTCTGTACTGTGGTGCCGTACCGCAGAGCGTGTCCAGGTCAGCCACGTGGTCGTAGTGCCCCGTGTACGTGTTGCCTGCAATGGCCACGATGAGCGCGGTGTTCTCATCCACCAGCGGCTCCACATCCTGCAGTACAGTGCAATACAAGCAGTACAGTGCAGTACAGTGAAAGCAGTACAGCGCAGTACACTGCATAACCAGCGGTTCCAGCAGTACATGGAAGTACCGAGATTGCAAGCAGTACATAATAATAACACGGCGTTTCACAGATTCATCTGCTTGCCGGAGCCCATCAACTAGAAGTTTCTTAGGTCTATAGAGAGCCAGGTGCCTGCACGGCGTTCCAGTTAGTGAAGCAAACATTAATCCAACATACACTACATTGGATGGAGGGGTGCGGGGTGTGCCGGATGATGTGAGCGAAGGCTTCAAGCTGTTCACTTTCACGCGGTGGTTCAAGTGGGAGGACAAGCCGGGGCAAACGTTCACGTACCATGTGAACAGGCCACAGCGTGTGCGGGCACTCGCGCGCATGCGCATGGGGTCTCACAATCTGAACATTGAATGTATGCGGCGGGGTCGGCAAGTGCCGCGCAATGAACGTGTATGTCCATGCTGCACCATGAACACGCGGGAGGATGAGCTGCACCTGATGCAGTGTGAATCGTATGCTGGGGTGCGCGCACGGTGCAATGATCTGTTTGAGGGGTTGCCCCCAGCTCAGGAATGGAGTGATGCAGACATGCTCAAATTCATGAATCGCGGTAGCGACAGAAGAGCCTGGAACAGGCTGGCTGACATGCTGATTGAGATGGACGCAAGCCGCACGGCCGCCATGGCCAATAACCAATAACAAACAGTTTTTGAAGCTACAAGCCTATAACGAATGTTGCTAATCCTGTCTCGCGGCAGGCATCTATGCGCCATGATGGGCGTACGATGTAACCAACACACACACACACACACGCACACACACACCAGCCCATCCACTTTGCTCCGCACCACAACAGCTGGCCCCCCAACTCGCAGCCACAACCAGTCACAAGCAGTACCATGCCGTACTTTTGTACATCATCTAGCCAAGTTTGTGGGTAGTGCCACATGTTGAATGGGTAGAGCAGTTGACTGTTCATATACTTGCTCTTTACAAAGTCACACCTGTGCGTCCACTGTGTAGTGCCCGTCCCGCAGCGGTACAGTCCGCATCTCCACGTCCCAGTACTTGGAGAACTTCTCCCAGCACACCTGCAGTACGATGTACTGCATGTCAGTTCACTGTACTGCTGCATTGTACTGCATAATGCATGCCAGAAGGATCTGCATACATCCATGGGTTGAGTGGGGGAAAGGCGTCCAGATGCTGGAGTTTGGGAGAATGAGGATCTGGCTAGGAGGGGCTGGCCCAACCCGCCGCTGGGCCAAGTTAATAATAATAATAACACGGCGTGTCACAGATGTGTCTGCATGCCGGAGCTTGACAGCTGGGCCAAGTTGACTACCTGGTTCAAGTCAGCCGGCGCTGCACACCATGGACATGCAAACATTGCTCAGCTCATGCATGCACAGCTGCCATGTGAATCGATGCCGCCTGCCGCTATCACTACATGTCATAATAATAATATTAATAATAACACGGCACTACATGTCATGCTTCGTAGCTTTTATGCTTTATGATCTTATGGACACCATCGGCATGCCCCACCTGATACGCGGCGTTGCACACAAAGTTGGGGCGGTCCGCCGGTTTGCCCGCTGCACGCCGCGCGTCACGCCAGTGCTTGAGCAGGTTCAGCCCGCCTGTGTGTTGCACATCATGATCACCACAGTTGCAAAGATAGCTCCAGGTAGCTCAAAGGTGCAAAGGTAGAGTTGGCCAGCTAATGACCTGTAGCTGCGCCCCTCCCTCCCTCTTGCTCCCGCATATATACAGTCCCCACCCGCCACCCCGCCCTTCCCCTGATGCATGGACATGCCCTCAGGCCACACACACCTCCTGTGTGCCCCTCTACCCCACCCACCCAGCAGGCACGCCTCAGTGGAACCAATCGTGCCGCAGCCCACTGGCTTGTCCTCAGCCTTTGCGTGGAACAGGTCAGCCAGCATGGCCACACACCTGCACAGGGCCGAGGGGCGTTGGCGGCAGCACGCTCAGCAGTAGCATTGCGGGTGCATTGGTGCATGGAGAGCCACTTTACATCAAGAGCTTGGGCAGTAGAATCAGAATGCATTACTGCAGGCAGCACGGTGCCAGCAACAGATTGAGGCAGTACAGGCGCACCGCGCTGTAGTGGGGCGGCTCCCGGTATTTTGGGCTGGCTTGGTCCTCTAGTGATGGTGTTTAGATAACGACTGTCAGGCTCCGGCATGCAGACACATCTGTGACACGCCGTGTTAATATTATTAGGCGCACCGTGTCTCCATGGCATTGGTGGACTTGTACAGCACTGAGTCAGCCTGTACAAGCCAAAGAGGATGATGTGGATGTTGAAAAGAAAGGGATTGGTGGTGGTGGTTGGGCAGGCCAGTGATGAAGAATGGCACGCGGGGGCCATCTACGCCAACACATACGGGTGATCTGATGTTTTCAACATCGGTCACACCTCGGTCAAACTTGATCTAACACCCTCACGATGCACACCTGGTTCACGCCCAGTGCCTCCACGATCAGCTTCTCAGCAGGTTCCTCCATCCAGGATGTCAGGTACGTGGCCAGGTTGAGGCTGTGTGGCACGAGGTGTGAGGGGGGAGTGACGGCGTCATGCATCTGCTGTGCGAGCTGGTCAGTACTGCTTACGATCTGAATGGGGCATTTGGGAGCAATGCGCGGGGCCGCCGACAAAACAGGTGAACGGTCCATGACATGAGCCATGCAGTGTGCTTAACTGCAGCACATTATGCCGCAACACGTGCAGCAGTACATGCACATTGCAAGTCAAGACATAAACCGTGGGTTTGAGTCGAACAGGCGCATGTCCTTGATGTGGCGGTACACCACATCAGACGAGGATGGCTCTTCTGGCAGCCTGCGGTACGGGCGGTACAAATGCAGCACATGCACATACATGTGAGGCAGGCGGTACAAGGACCGGTCCATACAGTGGCCGGCGCTGCTACGCCCCACTGCGCTGATGGTTAGAGCAAACGGAAGCGGACATACTCAACCCAAAATCCTTCTGCATGAGCTACACTGCTGTCCTCCACATGCCCTACAGAGACCTGCGCAACCTGAACAACTAAGCGTCAACATCAGTTTACTTGTTAGTAGGAGCAGTGTCCAGGATATGCTTGCTGAAGTACATCGCGCCCGCACCCTCCTGCAGGCACCAGCGACACAGCACATGCCGATGGCCCCGGTGATGTCTGCACAACCGGACAGCCCAGCCAAAGCCCATGACATGCACCCTTTCAACATGTTTTGCCACGTCATATCTCTGATGGTCTGCAGACGCAAGCTCGTCCAAGGACATAGCCCATGTGAGTGGGTGCCAGCGGTTGATTGGAGGCAAGGGCAGGCCGCATGGGCCCCATCAGCGCAGTCTCCTTCAAGCCAAGGGAGAAAGAACCCACCCCGAGGCATTCGGCCTTGTGCAGCAGCTCCTCCATGCTGAGAGGAGCAGCAGGGGCTGTAGACACGCCTGCTGGTGGTGGCGCCGACCCATCCGCGCCACGCTGTTGGGGGCCTGCATGCGGCGCAGGGGTATGCGCGCCCCCATGCACACCTCGCTCACACACCAACTTCCGCATTACAGTCATCACAACCACCGCGGCCATGCATGGATGCTTTGAGCATGCCTGCATCATGCTGTGCGCGCACACCCTGGCAGAGCTGCATGCATGTGTGCATGCTGGCCACCTCATAGCTCGTGTACGTGTCATACTGTGCATGTCCAAGGGGCCAGCCCGGCCCAGGCATGGGCATGTGTTTCTGGGCGCGGCAACCTTTCACTGCCTGCACATTCTGGCTGGGGAGCTTTGCACATGCAGGATATGCGACCTCCTGTGTCATTCATGTCACCAGCCCCCAACTGCAGTGGCTGTCAGACAATTAAGCAGTGGGCTGTAGTTAGGCGTGCCCCAACTGTGTGCTGGAAGGGTGCCAACTGTCAAGATGAGGGCTAGTGGGTCCATACGCAGCCGTCAGTCTTTCCACTGAAGAGCGTGGCGTCCATAAGTGTGCAATCAACCGCACTGCATACCTTTGCTGCCGTCAACACCAGGGGCTGCAGTGGCTGCAGTAGTTGACATGTTGAAAGGAGAGCTATGGATGAGCTCAGATGTTCCTGGCCACGCTTGTTCTAATGCAGAGTGCCTCTGCTGCCAGTCATGGTGTCACTTGACACAGTCTGCACATGCCTTCAGGTCACACAGAGGAGCCGTGCACAGTCCACTGTCACAAAGTGGGATGGATGAGTCACGGGACCATGTGACATGGTCCAAACAGCAACCACTGAAGGTGCGCAGTGGCAGACCACGTTCTGCTTGCATGCTCAATCACGGTCATACCCTTTGCATGGGCAGTGGAGCAGTCAAGATGATGACATGGAGGGGGAGCTGAGCTACAGCTGGCGAGTGCGTGATGGTGTATGCATCCGGACCCAACCGCATCATCATCTACGGGCATAGCTTGATGCAGCAGAGTGCTATCAGCAGCCGTAATTCTGACTAGTGTTCGCGCCTGCTGGAGCGTGCTGCTTGAACCTGTGCAGCTTGTGTTCTGTACTGCAACCAGCAGTACACGTGCCCCATTCTTCCTGCCTTGCCGTTTCACCTTTAAATGCTGTGCCATAACATTGTTTGGTTGGGCACGGTGTAAACGAACACTTCACGTGCGTGTTGGTACTGTCAATGGCACACGAAAGGTGAGAGCGACCTAGAAACCAGGACACGTACAAAGCAAATATAACTGCTGTATTTGCAACCTAGCTGCTTACCTTGTCTGCACCTCAAGCAACGGTTGATACTTGCACAGTTGCGCAGCTGGCACTGCACGCTACAGTATTATGAGGTGGCTGCTGCCATGGGCATGCTTCAGGGCGGTAGCTGTCAAGACCATTGGGCATGAGGTGGGTACCCCCAAGGTGTTGCTAACTACGGAATTGCCGCATGCTTGTGAGAGCCAGCATCTCTGCACGCCCCTACTGGCAACGGAAGTGCCATGAACCAGCACTCTAAAGCACCTGCTGCATGTGGTCTACTTACACAGGTGGAGCATGCAGCCCCCAAAGCCACGCACTTGGCTGGCTCCAACCCCGGCCATGCTAACGCTCAACTGGACGCGAAGCACCAGGTGGCCAGCAATCAAGCCCTTGGCTGGGTGCAGCTCGCGGAGCACTTCCACTGCGAACACGTTGGGCTGCATGTGCTCAGTTTGCTGGACGGCCAGGTGCTGGGCTCCAACTTGCCACGGGATCAGCACAACATTCCGACAGCAGGCCCAACCACCGGAGCAAGCCCCCCCGGAGCAAGCATACTTCAGCCAACAGGCGAAGCGGCTGGAACGCTGGATCGCTGCAAGGCTGCGAACTGCGACGACGCTGGCGCCGTTGACACCAGCCTGGGCCCTCATGGGCCACAGATTAATCTACAGCACAACTGCCTGCAGGAGCTGCTTGGCGCTGAGCACGACGCAGCAAGTGTGCTGGCTGCAGTGCAGGCGCATGGCACGTGGAGCGGCTTTTGCACTGTTGCCGATGCTGCGCAGTACGCTAGGCTGGTGCCATCCCGCGCCCAGCCTCTGTCCTCTTTGGGAGATGACAGCTCCGGAGCCAGCGGTACCCAGCTGCAGCAGGCGGTCCGGCCTCCAGGCTATGTCGGTGCTTCTGCTGCTGGGCCAGGGCTATGCATAGCCACTGGTGATGGCTGGGCGCACGACATGGCTGGCGTGGGCGGCCTGCAATCTGCGGGACAACAAGCGGCACTGATAAGAATTGATGAGGGTGAGTTCAGCTCGTCTATGTGCCCTGGAAGGGTGCGTGCCGTGCTTGAAGAAGGGGCTGGCACACGTCACATTGCGCCATGCATGCTTTGCGGTTGCCGCGTGCGCATGCACCCGGCTGGTGCTGCGATATTGCGGAACGTGCCACGGACGTGCCGCGGAACGTGCCGCGGAACCGCACTGCATTGAGCACGTACAGCACTGAAGCCCCCAAGCATGCCAGAGGCACCTTGCTCCTATGCTGCCTGCTGCTCCATGCACACAAGCAAGTGACTACCCACATGCATGCACACAGGCATTGAAAGCTCGCGTAGCTTGACCATTGCAACATCTGCTGAGAGCCGCAGCTCCTTGGGAACGGCAGCACAGGCCATGACTCAACAGCAGGTGTGCCAGCTCAGCATGGATCCAGGCTGTCCTGCTGAGATCTGTGGCTACCAAGACCAGCAGACCAGCTCCTCCCCCAGACTCACCACACCCCCAGAGTCGGGCCCAGAGACAGCATGCTGCATGGGCCGTTCATCTCCTATCGCTCTTGCATGTGTAGGCAGCACTGGGGCGCAGGTCGTGCCTCACAGTCCATCCGCCTTAGCAGGCAATGGGCCAGGTGCTGGTAAACCAGCGTGGAGCAATGAGCAGGCTGGTATTGGCCTGGGCACCAGCAGCACTTGTGACTGCCTGCAGCACGCACCCAACGGCTCACTAGCACGTGACACCTCCTTGGATTGCTGGGGCATGGCCTCAATGGGAGGGGCCACAAGCCGGCTGGCAGGTGTGTACAGCAGCACAATTTATGCATCTGGGTTGGATTCCGCCCAGCCCAAAGGACAGCAGTTGTCAGGCGCAGAGTTTGACGCAGATGAATCCGTGGACGCTTTCTTCAAGGAGCTGGGACCTACGACACCCCGGTATGGCAGTAGCAGCCGAAGCCACGCATCGCCGGCGCTCGCGGCAACAATGGGCTGTCCCCTTGCCCTGCATGACACCCACACGGACGGGCCATTTGTGCATGGGAATGCGCTCACCAACTGCTCTCAGCTCCCCAGCAGCTCTCCTGGTCGCCGGGCCGCCCATAGCCTGGACCTCAACAGCTTTCCTAAGCGGGAGCAGGCAGCATTTGTGGGTCAGGCCCTCCTGATGACCCAGAGCGGTGGTCACATGTCAGACCCCATGTTGGAGGGCCTGCATCACTCCAGCAATTCGGAAGCCACCGTGGTTGCTGATGCCCAGGAGGGCACACGGCAGCGCAGCCGGCAGCTTGCCACACGCCTCAGGCCTTCATTTGACAGCTGTTCCCATGGGGCACTGTCTTCGCCGACCGGTGGAGGCGAGGGCCTGGCACGTGTGGCAAGCAGAAGGCGTGCGAGTGCGCTCGCATTACTGGTGGGTGGCACTCTGTGCTGGAGCTGGCACAGCTACGCTCCCTGTAACACCCGTAAAAGCCATGCCGTGTTTTGCTGCATTCAATAGAGTTGCTGCTGCGCACATCAGTCATGTTTGCATGGCCCCGCCGGCTGCGTGAACACAACACCGTTTGCATGTACGAGCAGATGAACACATGATGCTTACGTCATGCCTGACACGCATGTGCAGGATGAAAACGCCTGCGCGCAGCAGGGCCACGGGGCAACGACAGAAACAGCTGCGAAATGTTCGGGCATGCTCGGCATGCCCAGTGCTAGCGGCGCCTCCTCCAAGCGCACCAGCATGGACCGTCACCCAGGGCTGCTACCCAACCATTTAGCTTCCCGGCCAAAGACATCCGCGCTGCTGGCATCTCTGGGGGGGTGGGAGCGGAGCTCGCTTGCCACCGTGGGCAGTGTGGCAGGGCCCGGCGGAACCTACGCTGCCGGCTGCGGCTCCCATGCCAGCAACTCAGGCGCATTTGCTGCTGCTGCACCCCACACACCCCTTGATGCAGCACAGGAAGGGGCCCGTGCACGCATGGAGCTCAGCACAGCAGATAGCCATGCCAGCAGCTCAGTCGCCCCTGTCACAGCAGGGCCTGCAACCATCAGTACGGGGGAGATGCTGGATTGCACATTTGAGTCTTGCCCTGGAAGCGTCAGCCCACAGGCTTGTCGCTCAGGACAGGCTGGGACTGGGGCTGGCATGGCCCGTGACGGAGGGGCCATGCATGGCATGGATGGTGTATGGTGTCAGCGGCAGGCTCCGTCCATGACTGCACCTGCTGCTGCGCTGCCAGGCGCTGGCATGCCCAGCGGTGGAGGTGGCACTCTGCCGATGGCAACTGCCACCACAGGATTTTGCAGCATCTCCGCGTCTGGTAGCTGCAACACGCAGCCAGCGCTCAACGTTTCAGGAGTCCTGAGGTCAGGGGCACCTGCGCTCCGAGGCGCTCCGTTTGACGGCAGCGGCCATGCGGCACCTAGTAGCATGCACGATGCATGCGGCGACCAGGAGCTCATGCCTGCTGTTGACGAGCCAGCTGATGCAAGGAGGCAGTACACGTCAGCAGGGGACGCTGTGTCGCAGGCTGGTGAGCCAACACTACAAGACTGCAAAGCCATGCCTCCCGCCGATGCTGGGACGGGGCAGGCTGCAAGCCCCACTGCTCAGACCTCCGTAGGTCAGGTCATCCCATGTGCGATAACATCGCTGAATCAGGCTTTGGAGGGCCTTGCTGCTGCCGGTGCCAGCACTGCTGATGACGTGGGAACCGACCAAGAGCAGACCGCTACAGCTGCAGCAGGCCGTGGCCCAACCGCCCTTGTAGCCAGCGCTGCATGGGCCCTAGGCGGTCGCATACAGAGCTGCAGCCCACCCACTGCAAACAATGCTGTTGATGAAGCTGCCCTGGGCCAGGCATTTGACCAAACAGCTCCTGATACAGCGCTGGTAGATGACAGCCAGCAGGGCCAAGGTATCGCTGCTGCCGCTGATCTCCCGATGCCTCGCACCCTCAGTGTCGATGTGCGCATCATCACGCAACCCCACACCAATCAGTGAGTTCTGCAGCACGAGCCATGAGCCATGAGCCATGAGCCATGCCTGTGCTGGCTGTGCTGCCTGTATATGCATTCTGTGGTCAGCTGCTGTGCTGCCACCGCCGCTGCACATCGTGATCCAGTAGTGCTCAAGAACTGATGACCCGACAATGACTGGTGGTTCACAACCTTGGTTCACAACCTACTTTGGATTGTGTGCGAATGCGCTGCTGCCAGCACCAGCCCAGGGGGCCACACTAGGGCAGCTCTGAGTCAGAGTCAGCTGAATGAAACATATGGGTGCCTTACTCTGTGCACCAGTGTGTGCATATGCAGGCTGACCAAAAGACTGACTGCTGTGACCTGGCCTGTCATCGTGTCGTACTGCAGGCAGGCAGTGCTGGTTGTATTCAAGGATGAGACCGAGCGGGTGGCTGCTGATGAGGCTTTGGCAGAGCTGACCGAGAACCAGTTGGGCATGATCAGCCAGAGTGAGTCAGCTCACACATGGTGGCTCTTTGATCTGACGGGTTTGCTCTTGGGGATTTATTTCGCAGTGCCTATCACCTCACTGGCTCGTACGTTCTAGCACTGCAGCCGCCGCGACCGCCACGTATACCTCCGTGCAAGATCTGCCAATCTGCGCAGCCAGCGGCTGTTCCTTGCTAGGGGTGCTAGGTGCTGTAGTGGGGCGGCTCCCGGTATTTCAGGCTGGCTTGGTCCTCTAGTGATTGTGTTTAGATAACGATTGTCAGGCTTCGGCATGCAGACACATCTGTGACACGCCGTGTTATTATTATTATTAGCGGCTGTTCCTTGAACCCACCATGTTTGGCTGTGCTCTCGCTCTGCGTGCAGTGTTCCCCCGTCACATCCTAGAGTACCTGTCACAGGAGCCTGAGCGCATGGCATCGGGTGCGGGCGTCGCAGCCGCCGCAGCGGGCGCCCTGCGGTCTCAGCTCACCGGGGTCACGGACGGAACGTCTGGCCTACTGGTACGCGCGCTGTAGTGTAACACAGTGGTGTGACAGCAGTGCAACACAGTGCTGTTGTGCCGAGGTGTACTGCAAGTGTAATGCCCTGTATGCTGCACTGTGGCGTGCGCGCAGCTGCCTGGCGGTGAGCAGCACCTTGCGCAACCCCCCTGGGACCAGACTGCTGTGTCACCAACAGGCAGTGTCACAGTCAAGCCCCTAATCATGATAATATCACGGCGTGTCACAGCTTTTGTCTGCATGCCGGAGCCTGCTTGTGCCCAAGGCCCTGCAGGCCTGAACCTGACAGATCTGCGCGGTTGCACGCTGCGTGTGCAGGTCAAGTCTGCACAGCTCGCCAAGCAGGTGTTCAGTGCGATGAACATGCTGCGCTGCGCCAGCAGCAGCTGCAGCCTACCACCAGTTGAAAAGGACGCACTTCGGAAGATGAACACTGCTGGCAGTGTGATTGTCATGGGACTCAATGGCAGTGAGCCCCCCACATGCCTGGGCCAGCCAGCTGCTGTGACAGCTGTGTCAGCTGTGACAAGTGCCCTTGTTGGGCCACACCTGGGCCGTGAGAACGGGCGCCTGCCAGGGCACGTGGGCAAACTGGCCCGCTCCCATGAGAATGTCACTGTGTTATTCATGGAGTGAGTGGGAACAGGGACCGCATGCGACACCAGCAACAGTCAAAGCAAACACACGCCTTACACATGTTGCTAATCCTGTCTCGCGGCAGGCATCTATGCGCCATGATGGGCGTACGATGTAACCAACACACACACACACACACATAATTCTTATGGGTCGCGCCCACATGCTGCATCTGTCTCTGCACATGGAGCCCTGCCCAACCCGCGTCATCTGCGTGCCCAAACTGACGGACCGGCCTGCTCCCTTTCACACTGCCCTGTCCTGCAGCATCGTTGGGTTCACTACCATGTCAAAGGAGGTGGATCCTGAGCAGGTCATGTCCTTCTTGAACCAGCTGTTCTCCTTATTCGATGATCTGGTGGATGCGCACGGTGTGCACAAGGTGGAGACGGCAGGGGACTGCTACATCGTCAGCGCGGGCGTGGTGGGGCTCAGCCCAGATGGCTTCCTGGAGGTGCTGGAGTCACATGACGCGGCTGCCAGCGCGGCACGGGTCATGGCCTTTGCCAAGGACATGCTGGCGGCTGCATCTCAGGTGCGTAATGAGCCCATGAACCCAATTATGTAGTGGATAACGGGGGTGATACAGGGGATTACGGGAAAGTAATCCCTGAGTACGAGGCCGTTATGGGATAATGGGCCTCGTACTCGGCCTACCGGCCTCGTACTAACTAAGATAGAATGGGTCACAAAGGGATTTAAAATGCAGTAACACCCCATTATATAAATTTATATCCATGCTCAATTGTGCGGCGTGCGTCACGGCACCCTGATGCTAGGCGGCATGAGGCATGCGGCACAGCAGCTGCATGGCGCAGGTGGCATCCTCGTGGGCTGTTTCATGTGTGCTGTAGTAACATGGTGTTCCGGTACTGGATGGTGGACCCCAGGCTAGGTTGGGCAGATCGCTTCCACCACCACAACAAGCTGGCTTGCTGCCCACCGTTGGCGTGGATCCTAGTGCTGATCTCCCATGTGTATCGCATACGACAGGTCTGGCTGCCGCACAATGGGGAGCGTACGACCATCCGGATAGGCATGCACACGGGCGCCTGTACCTCTGGTCTGATTGGCTCACGCCTGCCCAAGTTCTCCATCTTTGGCGACACCATGAACACAGCAAGCCGCATGGAGTCCACGGCGCCGCATGGGCGCATCCAGGTGACTGAGGCCACTCATGCACTGCTGAGCTCCGAGACCTGGGAGGCCACAGGAGGAGTGGAGGTCAAAGGAAAGGTGAGCGGTGAGGTACCTGGTTGCATGCGTTCAGGTGGAGTATTCAGGCTGGCTTGGTCCTCTAGTAATTGTGTTTAGATAACGACTGTCAGGCTCCGGCATGCAGACACATCTGTGAAACGCCGTGTTATTATTATTATCAGGTGGAGTATCTGGTTGCATTTGTTCAGGTGGAGTATCTGGTTGCATTTGTTCAGGACGTTGCCGCCTGCAGCGCATGCTTCGGCACAGGCGCACCTGCAGGTTGGATGTCCCCTTGCATGCTGCAGGCAATTATAATAAATACTAGCACGGCGTGTCACAGATGTGTCTGCATGCCGGAGCCTGCTGCAGGCGGTCCAGTCATGCAAACAACATTGCATCCGCTGGCTGCATGAGCTGCTGGCTGCATGAGCTTGCAGGGCATGTGGCACCGACCCCTTCACCCTCCCATGCCTCTTCCCTCCTCGACCACCTGTGCTGCACTGCTGACGATGCCAACGCACACACAGGGCACGATGCAGACATACCTGTGGCAGAAGCGTGCACGCACCGGCCAGACGGCAGACAGCGCCACAGAGAATACAGCCTTTGAAGACACTCCGAGCAAGCGCATTGGAGCCGGCCCAGGCATGACAAAGTCCAGCCATGCAACCCAACCTGCTACCGCTGCCGCCGCTGCTGCTGCCGCTGCTGCTGCCATGTGTCTCAGAGGCCTGATGAGCTCCATCATTGAAGCTCGGGCGTCTGGCCTTAGTGCCGGGTCCTATCACGTCCCTAGCTCATGCACACCTGGAGAGTGGGACCCGCACTCCAGCATGCTATTCCTTGAGGAGCCGGGTGTTACCGAGGAGGATCTGCCTCCGGACCTGCAGTCCCTCATGGCAACCACACATGAGCACAGCTCTGGGGGACCCCTCAGGCAGCTGACCAACACAGGGAGTGGCTTGGCCGAGCAGCAGCCATCAGTGCGTGCACAGGCCACAGCTAGCGTCCCAGCAAACCGCCTGAGCCCGCGCATCCCTCCCTATGAACCACGTCAGGGCCCGCGCCAGCAAGCACTACCATGGCTTGGCTCGCAGGCGCACTCACATCTCACACAACTCACCCTGGACCCTACGGGACGCCAGTCCTGACCAGGCAAGCCCGGCTGCTCTGAACCCTGGGTCACAGCTTGCATCACTGTACAGCCACAGAGCAACTGCACCTGTCCTTTGTGACCCCAGCAGCTTGGGTCGAGTGAGCGGCGAGTAAGCCAGTGATGGAGTAGGCGAGCATGCAAGCCAGCCACCCATGCAAGAAAAACACGCAAACAGCACAGCACACACAGCACACTGAGTGGGATGTGTGCATGTCTCTCTTGCATGGGTGCGTCTTTCTTGCAAAGGTCAGGCTTCAAAGCGTAAGGCCCGAACTAAATTGATGGCCAACCGACAGTGGCTAGCTGGGCATGACGGTTTTGCATCCAGCATTTGCACAGGCATTTGCAGCTCGCCAGACTGACATTGTCCCCTTTTGCTCAGTCTTTTGTTTCAACATTGAAACCTTGATTTAATAAGCAAACAAATGAGCCTTGCTTCCCTGCTGACACAATACATGATGGTTGGCAAGGCACCCAGCCACAGCGGCGGTGGATGGACACCATAAAGCATGAAACAATTTGCATCGGTTGATGAGCTGGATGCTGCTGTGATCGCACCCCAAGGCTGCTGGTATGAAATATTTGTTGCAGTGATTGTGCTTGATTGTCTCTATGCGGGTCCAGCAGGATGATTAGACTATGAAGGCTTCGCCATCATGTGCATCTGGAATGTGAAAGAGCCATGCAGGCACCTTTTGCCTGGTTGCTATTCATCATAAGTTCTTGTGAGTTGGGTTAGGTGGTCTGGGTGCACTCCAGGCTGCATTTGGCATTGTGAATGTCATGGAATGTGGAGGATGGTGACTTGAGTCTGCATTTGCTTGGGATCCTGACCAAGCAGCATGTCTAATTATGTGGCAAAACAAGGAATGAACAGCATGATGCAGCGAGCAGGGGCATGAAGGCCGGCACACAGCTCCAGCACCACCCTTGGAACATTGCTTCTGCAGGCTGGGTGAGTAATGAGATGGTGATGAGGCAATGATGTGGTCTGTTTGACACCCGGTGGGACTTTCTGGATGGGTTCATCATGGATCTTTCTGGATGGGTTCATCATGCAAAGACCTTGGGCCCTGACCTTGTCCAACCCCATTTCAAGGGGTCTGGCTATGCAATGGGCCGCTGGCCATCGGCATGGCCCAGCTGCTGACCTGAGCCACCCTTCGGCCATCCCGGGTGTTGGAAGCTGGAGGGCTGTACTACTCAAAAGGATTCAGGATTCTAGTGTTGGGTCCAGGTTGGCGTTTGCCGGCTGTGTGGTGCGTGCAAAATAACGCCTGCGCCGGTATGATGTACCACGACGGAGCGCATCGGCAGGCGTTTGTCTCGGTGTTTCTGGTGTTTCTGGGCAACACCAAATCTATCTGTTCTGTGTTCATCATTGAAGTGTGGTGGCGCCAGCGTCACAGACAGTGCTGCACAGTCAAGCATGTGAGGGGCATGGTCTCATTGGTTTCCTCGCCCGTTGATTCCTGCACGCTTTACAGGACGGCATGCGGTGTGTTGATGTGTCAAGGCTGCACGCGATCTGCTGGAGTCCATCTGTTTCTATATGCGTGTATGTGTTACCCCTGGGCCTTGTTGCCGAGGCTGCTGTGGGCCACAAGGGTGCAGATGGCATCACTGCACTGCATTGGATTGGTCATTACGTAGCACGGCTGTATCGCGCGTGCAAGCCAAAATCTCCCTTTCGACTCCAGGCAGTGCAGCAGCGACACCGGCAGTGCAGCAGCAATGCAGGCAGTGCAGCAGCGATACAGCTAAGCTTTGCACGGGGCAGCAAGCAGCTAGGCACGCCTAGGCTGCCTCCTGCACCGCCTGTGTTCCGCATCTGTCCAGACCAAGTGCTGAAGTGCAATTACCGCCTGGTCCAAACAGCCCCGCCCAACACCTCACAGGTCATCGAATTACACGTGCAGCTCAGAGGCTACGTGCCTGAGCTGGCATATAAAACAGACTTCAGACTACAGCTCCTCTTCCTCTGCAAATTCGTGACTGTGTGTGTTCATACAAGCCAGCTCCCGCCCTCTGCATGGTACAGTGCAAGCATACAGGCTGCTAACTCACACACACACTTCCTACCCCTAAGCATACATGTGCTTGCTGCACTGTGCAACTATTACACTGGAAGATGATGACGACAGGCCCACCATCACACGCTGTACCATATCAGGTCAGGTCGTCCGTGCTCATATGATTGAGGATGGTAGCATGCATGATGTCTTTTCCCCAAGGCTGACATCAGTGGCATATAATTTGCTGGGGCTCTCAACATGGGGCATGACACGCATGGCTCCCATGATGCACATGAGACTTCACATGGGCCGCACGCCTCACATGGGCCACATGGCTCACATGACCTCAGATGCTGCCTCTTGCTCCACATCTGCCTCGTGGGGCTGGGTATCCACATGGGGAGGGACCAGACCCAGGTGTGCGCGAAGGAAGTCAATGACAGGGGCAAGCTCGTGCGGCTCAGCACCCCTACATGCAGGTGCAGCATCGTGGACTGAAGTGAGAAACATCAGGGTGTGGCAAGAACAGCGATCGAAACAGTACACGGCATGAAGTGTATGCAGTGTAGTGTACAGTAGAAAGTAGCAGCGGCACATGATTTGATAAATAGCAGTGGAATAGTAGAGACCCAGGGAGACAGGAGCACAGGCTCACTGTGACCCATTCGCATGGAATCAATCGCAGCAGCAAACTTGCAATGGACAGCCTTTGCAGCAGCTTGCCTGCGGCTGCATACCATGCACCGCTGGTGACAGGGCAGCGGCCCTATGTTGTACGCAAGGGAAGGTGTAGCCTTCCAGGGGGGATGTAGAGAAGTACACTAAGTGCCTTGAGACACACAAACAGAGATGCAGAATATTATGAACAAATGGCACCCACTTGCGGTGCAGCTCCAGGTGCCCATATGGTTTCTCCAGCAGCACCGCCCTGCGCATACACCAGGTTCGGTCAGCATGAAGTACATGGGCAGTACAAGTGGACTGGCACATGCAGCATACACAGTACAGCGCAGCTGGTTAGGTGATCACGTCCAGCATTGGCGCCGTAGCCGCTGCTCAAGGGTGGCTTCAGGCTCAGCCCGACAACAACCACAGCGTCAGTTGCCTTGCCTGCCACCTGTACTGCCTGTGTGCTGTACTGCCTGTCAGAAAGACTGCCTACCAGCTGCACTGCCCGCCTGCATACCTGTCGCCCATGATCTGCTTCGCCTTGTACACGGCGACCGGAGGTGTGATCTCATCCTCTGTGCCCACCACAAGAAGGGTGGGCACAGTCACACGTGAAACTGCGGCACAAAAAGTACAGGAAGTACGCTGGGAAGTACGCATGGGGGTAACCCGTTTTGTAAAACTGATTCCACAAGAGGCGTACAGATCAGGGCCCAGCTGGCGTGCCACATTTCAACACTGGAAAGCCGGCGAAAGCCTGGCCTCATTTGATTCTATGCATCATGCAAGCAAGCCTGAGAATGTCGTCAAATCCTGGTGAAGTTGGCATGCCGAGGAGCCTTGATACTATCAAGCACCGCCATGCTCGTATGCAAGGACGCATGCAGGGCACATGCAAGTGCGCATGCCAGAGCGCATGCACATAAGTGCTGCTCAAGTAAGATAGTGTTACTATCATTTTCAAGTAAGATACGGGGTAATGAGAGGTGAAAGAGTATTGCCAGCCTACCATGTGTAATGGGAGAGTACCCGAGATTGTCAACCAGCATGCGCGCAGTGCACACATTCTTCCAGCCACCCTGCGGTTCCAAGTGTCAGCATGATGTTTCGCACACACGTCTGCATGCTCAAGCCCGACCACCACCGCAACTAGAAATCCAGCATCAACAAACGCACAGCGCGCATGGTCCATACACAATGTGGACAGAGCTGCCGCACCATGGCCCATGTGATGTACCAAGCAGCAAGTGGAACTGAAAAGCAGGGGGCGCTCATCTGGCACTGCACAGCTGCCTCAGTGCACTCCATGTGTGTGCTCATGGTGCTCTATGCATGCGCGCAACATCAGCCGCAGGAGGGGAGTGCCCGGTGTGCTGGCGAGCAGCATGCAAGCATGTCAGGCCAAGCCCTGCCATGTCAGCTAGTCGGTGGGTTGCATAGCTCACCACGCGGCGGGGAGGGTTGGGTTGAGACCCGCGTGATAGGGCATACTCCTTGGGGCCCTGCAGCAGTGCAGCAGCACAACATTACAGCCATACATTTGCACAGCAGTACGTACACAGGGCAGAAAGTGATAAAGCCGCGATCCTGGAGGCCAGGTCGCGATGAGGTTTATGCTCCTGAAGGCATGTCAAGACAAACCAGATGTTGCCTGATGCAGCCTTATCCCTCAGAAGAAACCTAAGCAAAACACCAGGCGCTTTCAGCCACAGCTTGAGCCCTCACCATATTAAGGATGGCCAGCTTTCCAAAGGGTGCCACAAGGTTGACATACACAGGCCCCAGCCCCAGTAGCTCCCGTGCCTGCAGTATGATGCAGTACGATGTGGTGCAGTACGATGCAGTATGATGTTGAATGATTTGATAAGTGTGATGCTGTATAATGTGTTGGAATGCGGTACGATGCAGTGTGCACTGCAGTGACGTGAACACGTCAAGGCGGTGCACGGCAACCCGGCCCAGAGCAAGCAAGGGCGCGGCACATGAAGTGGATGGTGGGATTGAACTATAAGAGTGCAACTATGAGGCGCAATTCAAATGAAGTTAGGTGCAGCTGAGACCGCTCACCTTGTCGATCACGGCAGCTACCAGCAGCCGCACCACCTGCAGCAAGCCACGCTCCTGGATAGCCTTGCGTATTGTGGTGCCTCCTGACAGGTACGGCTCATTAGCCACGATGGCCGTGATCTGTTCAGGCAACACAGGAGATGCCAGCAGCAGCGACTGTGGTCTGTACAGGCCATAATGAACAGGTAGCTGCAGGAAGCATGGCCTGAAACTGGCAACACTGCCAGCAGGCACACATGCAGCAGGCATATGTGTTGCATCTTGCAAGACACGGGCGCCGGTGCCTGGTTCTGTGCAGCTGTTTGCATCCGGTCATGTGCCCGCAAGCAGATAAATCTGCGAAAAATATTATTACTATTTAAGTGCCCGCATGTGCCCTGACAGCAGTGCGTCCAACGAGTGAGCTACTTCTACAAATGCTCCTGGGCCAGGTCACCCACCCACCTTGCCCTTGTTCGCATTCTGGGCCGCAGTCATAAGCACATGCCCTCCTGAATAGCTTACGCCCCACAGCGCGATGCTAGACGTGTTGATGTGAGGATGGCCTTCCTTCACCAGCTGACCAGAGGCCACAAAGTCTAGGGCTGCCTGCCAGTCCTGCAGTTGTACAATAAGCGGTACAGACAGCACATGAACTGCTGGAACCGTGAGTCATGGAAGGGACTAATTGTGAGGAAAATTAAGGAATCGCAGCACCTCGTCTAACGGGAAATGCTGTAACAAGTCAAGTCAGCACATGAGGTATGGGCGGTACAGGTGGTCCATTCAATGGGGGGCACCCACGCATGCGGCTCACCAGCAGATCATGGATAGCATTGCTGGGCAGAGCGCTCATGTGCATGGGAACCTATAATGTGTGATGCACCCCAGCAGTCCCAGGAATGGCCCTGCATACCTTTGTCCAGCAGTTTCTGAGAGCAGCTTGAATGCAGCGTTGAAAGAAGCGTCTGCATGCGCTGCATGCCTGAGGTAACAGATCGGGCCCGCCCTCCCCTCTCCACCCTGCACTCGGGCCCCCGTTGACGCTTGGCAAGAAAAACAACAGAGAGATATATAAATATCTATATCTATATATATATATCTATATATATCTATATATATATCTATATATATCTATATATATATCGATATATATATATATATATATATATATATATATATATATATATATAAGAAAAACAACAGTGGCCCCAGCCCCTCACTTGCCTGCAGGTGGCGCCTCCATGACACCCAGTGGCGAGGCTCCCCATCAGACCCTCCAAACCCACGGTAATCAAAGACCAGGACAGCCATGCCTGCCTGTGTAGCATGTATCAGGCACATACTGCTTGCACCTGCTGCGCATACTACTTTGCACCCGCATGCTGCTTTTGCAAAGTCTTCTGAGTGTGTGCCATTGATGAGTGAGCTAACCAGGGGAGCCAAGTAGAGCTGTCAGACAGATCTGTCGGACATGCACGCACAGCTGCGCAAGCCTGAAGGCAAGGCGGCGCCATCAATACTACGTAAACATGCGCCATTAACATGTGCACAGTGGGCTGCTGCTGGGCATCTGTCACGCTGTGCCCAAATGCGTACGCGAGCGTATGCATATATGTGTGCATATATATATATACGCGCTGCGCACCTGTGCGAACTGCTCGGCGTAGGGGTGGAGACCCATGTCCTTCTGTGCACCCAGTCCATGGCCCATGATGACGATTGGGGCCGGTGCACTGCATGGGCACAAGAATGAGCGCTTGTGCTGACACTGCCGTGCCATGAACAGACTCCCATTCATGCAGTGACAGAGAATGGGCCCATGTGCATGGGCGGCACGCTCAAGCACCACTGTGCAGTGTGTGCACACGGCACTCTGCACAGACATCCTGGATCGCACAACCACGCACAGACGTGCACAGGTAGCAGCACGTCAAGATGTACTGCTAGCCATGTGTATTGCTAGCCATGTGTGTGGTTTGTGCTGTAGACCCAACCCCACAGGACGGACTCACTTGGGCACAGGCAGTGGCTCATACAGCCACCCCTCTAACCGAGTGCCTTGCGAATCGAAGTGCACAGTTGTGCGCTTGTAGTCGCTGGCTGTGATGTCCTTCTGCACCTCGAGAACTGTCGTGTCCCGGACAAATCTGCAGCAGCCACGTGCGCATGGGGTATGTCAAAGGGGCACGCACCAACATGTTGCTCTTTTGTCAGATCTGCTTGCTGATGCAACATTCCAGCATGCCGTGCAGTTGCAATGTATATGAATGTGTGCACGCAGCTGCATAGCCACTACCAGGACAAGCACAGGATCGATCCATACACAATGACATCAGCCATGCATCAACTGAGTCAGCTCTCCTCAGAGCTATCATCCCCAGTGCTGCACCCCTAAAGGGCCTCACCAGCACAGCACCCAGCCTGCACAGGCTGCACTCCTGTACGCTGTACCACATGCCCAAATCACAGGCCTGCGGCTGGAGGCATGGGCTGCCACCATGTCCATGCGCACACAGGGCTTGTGCTGCCGTTGCTGCCAGCTGCCAGCCACCCTTTTGCACAGTGAGCGCTGGCAGCTGCAGCATCAGGGGGGCCCCAGCTGTGTCTGTTGCCTGTATCCCAGCATATGCTGCTGTGATTACCAGGGGTTGACGCACCCGTACTGAAGCTCAGTCTCCAGTTTGAGGTAGGCAGCACAGATGATGGCCACTAGGGCTGTTGGCACAGCCAGGGCCCGGCCCAGCCCCTGAGACTTGCCCATACGTTGCTTGGAATTTGAGGCGTCAGGCGAGTGGGCAAAGGTGGGATCGTCAAATCATCAAGAACGCAGCAAAGCGCAGCAGCTATCCACTGGGCAGGGACGCCGCAGCTGAAATATCGGGCATAATGAGTGATCTCTTTTGTTTTTTGGGATCCGTCCATCTGCGCGTGTCTAGGCGCGGATCCCTAGTCTGAAAACTTTCAAGCTGCTGCACCAAGCCACCTGGCCAGCCCCTGAAGCCCAGCTCAAACTGCGCCATCGCTGACACAAAGCCGACCCCTTACACCTGGATGCTATGAAGCTGTACTCTGAAGATACGCAAGCTATGTGGCACGTTGAAATTGAGCAAGTAACCAAGGCCACGAGCAACTTTAGCATCATGGCAGCGACGTGCAGCAGCTGCAGAATACCGTCAACGAGTATAATATTAGGATTGGCATTAGGGCGACCACAGCGGCACCATTGAGCGGATGCTTTAGTGGCTTGCATCCCTGACGACAAACGACTAATGGTGAGCGCAAAGATGTTGTTTATTGCAATTGGCTCTGTTTTACAGTCAGTAGCGCTCATCGTGTGCAACACCCTGCTGGTGTTGCGCAGGTGTCTCAGCCTACAGCACTAGACGAAGTGATGCTGGACTGCATCCCTCCTGTTAAAGCGCCTAGAGACTGCAGTCAGCTCGGCAATTGCGATGCGCAACGTACTGCGCTGGTTTCAGCATTCGAAAACCTCAGCAAGGCCGCTTCCGCTTCCGCATCTCTGGGTGGCAGCGGTGCCAGCAGCATCGGCGAGCCCCTAACCCTGACGGCATGTTTATCTGACGTTGCCTCGATGACGGAGATGCGCACGCTTGGTGGCAAGAGCATGGCCACGACGACAACAAGCTCAGCATGCATCACGCCATGTGGGGATGAAACAAACCTCCGGCCCCATGCGGCCGCTGCGGCCTTTGAGGTTGCCGCTGCTGCAGCATGCGCCCTGCTGAGCGCAGGCAGTGGCTGCAGCAGCGGCACGCATGAGGCTGTTGCAGCCCTCAGCAACGCTAGCGTGCTCAGCGCCGGCACAGCAGGCGGCACGACCAGCACGGGCCAGCAGCCCGCAGCGCACGAGGCGCTTGGAGCGCAGGCCATGCTGCTCACATCACCAGCCGGCAAGGCAGCAGTGGCGTCCGCATCAACTGCTGCGCACGAAGTGGTGCATGCAACAGGCAGGGTGTGCTCCACTCCCAAGCCTGCTGAACGCCCAGCCGCTACAGCAATGGATGACGTCACGCCTAGGAGCGGGGTGACGCCACGCCACAACCCTCTGGCACCTGACTGCCCTGAGGATCACACAAAAACAAACACTGATGACGGCAGCGGCCACCCAAGTCCAGCCCCAGCCAGTGCGGCTGCTGCCAACACGTCACTTGGGACAGGCTCCCGGCCTTTGGCGACCGCAGCTGCTACAGCCACTGCACACACTATCACGGCCACAGTGGCGGCAGCCCCCACCTCGCCGTCACCCACAGCAGCAGCACCTGTGCAGGCGAAAGGCAAAGACACCCAGGCTGCTATGCCGCTGGTGCTCGGGGTGCTGCGGCCAGGGTCACGGACCTTTGCGTCTCGGCTGCTTAACGCCGCCAGGCCGCTGAGCTCTGTACCCTTGCCCAAGCCGCGCACGCCAGCGACTACGGGTGCCGCCACCCGCGCTGCTGCACATCCCCAGGCCCCCAGGGTAGCTCGGCCCAATGCATCCAACTTGAAGGTGCGCCTGCATGCATGTAGCTCACTCCTTTAGCTAGCTGGCCACAGGCAGGATGTGGATTTTGGTACGCCACGCATGCATCTGCTTGCTGCATGCGGCATAGGTACCGTGTGCATGCGCCAAAGCATGCAGCATGCGCACTAACTGGCTCTGCACTGCGCCTGCCACATCATTATGCCTTGCTACAGGGTGTGCTCAAGGCAGAGGCAACGATAGACGGGCCACGGCCATCAGCTGCATCGGTTCTTATCACCATGGCTGGTGCTGGCCCATTCCCGCCAAAGGCTACCGCCCCAGCGCGGCCCGCACAGGCCCCCCCTGCTGATGGCGCAGATGCTCCTGCAGCAGCTGCAGCTGTGCCAGCACGAGCCACGACGGGGACCCACACTCCTGTGCAACCTCCTGTGCAAGCAGCCATGCTGACACCACGGCAACAGCTGCTGGAGCGGCTGCGTGCGTGGCGCACGGCGAGGGCACGTGCACTGCGACAGGGTCCTGCTTCCCTGATCCCAGACTCTGTGCTCGCTGACATTGCAGCACAGCGGCCCCTATCCATCCTGGAGCTGGCAGCCATTTCCGGGGTCTCCTCCCGCCGTGCACAGGCGCATGGGCATGAGATCCTCGAGATTGTGCGTGCACACGTCCATGCAGCAGCGCGCAGTGCTGTTGGCAATGCCAGCAGCAGCTGGGGCCATCTTCAGGCCGGGGTTGCGAGTGTGACAGGACGGGTGCCTGCTGCTGGGTTGCCTGCTGGTAAGAACCCTGCTGCAACCCCTGCCCTGATAGCCCCTGCAGCCGCCACCACAGCAGCTGCTGCTACAGCCCCTGCCGCAGCGACCGCAGCCGCAGCCGCCACGCCTGCGCCGACGCCAGCGCCAGCACCAACACCAGCCCCGCACGCACCGGGCTTGGTCCCCCGCGCTGCGCTCACCCTGCGTGCGGGCCCTGGGCATTCTCTGCGTGCAGCACGCACGGCTGCAAAGCTCAAGGCAATGCGCCCTCTCAGCAGCCCACCCCTAGCTCGCCCTCCCACAGCCCCTGCCCCCGAGCAGGCAGCAAATCCGTCCGCAGGCCGTCCAGACGAGGCGCCCGCCGCTTCTGTGGGTGCTACTGCCGGTGCTACTGCCGCGCTGTCCACATGCGCCAGTGGCGGCTCGGCAGCCGGCAGCGTGGGTCACACCAGCTCAGTGTCACAGGTAGCGAAGCTGGAGCTGACGGCTGCCGTAGCAGGCGCGGCCGCTACTGCCAGCGCAACAAGCCGCTGTGACAGCGGGGGGGCCCCAGCTCAGCAGCAGGCCTCTAGCGCTACCATGGTCGATGGCAGCACCGGCCAGGCTCCTGCCCCCAGTGCTTCGGTTGCTAGGGAGGGGGTGGCAGCTGCCATGCGCGGTGAGGGTGTTGGGCAGCCGCCAGCATCCGCGGCGGCAGCACCAGCAACGGCAGCAGCAGCGGCGGCAGCAGTGTCTAACGATGAGCAGACCGAGGGCGGGTTTGACTTGGAGGCGTTCCTTGCCCCTGGCGGACCCCGGTTGCAGCCCTGGGACTTGGCAGAGCAGGATGTGCTGCCAGAAGGCTTTGTGCGAGTGCTGGAGGTGACAGATCAGCCGGACATGCCACCGCCCCGGCCTGGTGGCAAGCTGTCACGGCGCGCCAGGGGTGTGATGTGTGCAGCTAGCGGGCCCCGCCGGCCAAGCGCAGTCATCAAGCGTGCAGCTGCTGCCATGGCGCGCAGCGAGCTAGAGGAAGGGGGCGTGGTACGACCGACTAAGTCGGCTCGTGTGCTGCAGCCGGCTGTGCCCGCCACAGCAGCCAGGGTGCCTGGCTCTGTCCACAGCTACACCACATACACTACATCCGGTTCTGATGCGGCTTTGAAAACCTCCGGAGCGGCAAGGGCCATGGCAGTGGCCTCGCGACCGTCCACAACCGCAGCTGCTGCCCAGACACCCTCCAGCACAGACAGCCGCCACGCGCTTGCGATCGAGCCTGCGCCGGCTGCCGCCGTGCAGTCCCTGCCGCAAGCAGCAGCACCAGCGTCACAGGCGATGGCAGTTCATGACCATGCGGTAACGGCATCAGCCGCTGGGGAATCTGGTGACAGCGAGGCGCAGATTCCAGAGCACATGGATGAGGATGCATTCGACGAGGACGCCTTTTTCGCCCCGGCCCCGGCCCCTGCCTGCCCTGGTGCGGGTTTCGGAGCCGGCCGCAACAGCCGCCCGATCAGTGGCCGGCGTGTGCCGCTTGGGGTCCACGCGGCTGTGGTCGTGGCTGTGGTGGCAGCTGCTGGGGAGGCCGGCCATGGGCCCCTTCAGCTCCCTGCAGCGCAAGCGGCAGAGCCAGGCCAGGCTGCAGCGGCCGGCAGCAACAATGGTGCCCTTGGGCGCGGCTCCCGGGGGGGCAGGCACATGCACCCTTGGGGGCTTGACCTGGGAGAGGCACATGCACTGCTGACCCGCTTTGGGGGCTCTTCCACGGCGGACAGTGATGACGAGTCGGATGACAGTGCAGAAGCCGAGGAGCAGGCAGTAGCGCAGCTGGCCGCTGATCTGCCCATGCCTAAGAAAGCACGCGTGGCTGCAGCCTCTGGGCACGATGGTGGCACAGCCACAGCCCAGCCACCCCCGTCCCCCCCGTCCCTGCAGCACGCGCGCAGCGTTGAGACACCCGACACGATGCAGCTGGATGGCGCTGGCGCTGACAACAGCATGAGTGCAGCGGTTGAGCATGAGTCGGATGCGAGCGCAAGCGCGAGTGCCCCGCCGCCGCCCCGCTCCACCTCCTCCCCCACGCCTGCTGCCAACGTCTCAGCTGACGCTGCCGGCCCACCCACAAGACCTACCGAGGACATCGGTGCAGCGAATGATGCCTCAGACCCTGCCGCAGGGCCGTTCACCTTCCCGGTGCACATCAGCCGCCGCAGCCGCCGCGTCGCGCGGGGCGTACCGCTTGAGGATCCGCTACTGCGGGAGCGTACGAAGTACAGTGTACAGGAGGATGTGTGGATCCTGCAGCAGGCCGTGGCAAAGTGTGACCTGGCCTCGACCGCGGCTCAGCTGCGCCGCTCAGCAGCTGCCGTGCGCCGGCGGCTGCGCGCGCTGCTGACTTCGTCTGACGCGTACTGCTGCGTCGGCCGCAGTACGGGCGGTACATGCGGCGGCCCCACCACCAACGAGCTGCCGCTGCAGCTGCGCGCGTCCCTTATCTCACTCATCACTCATCTGCCCGGCCCGAGCGCGGCAGACGTACGTGAGGCCGCGAGTGCACGCCGCAGCAAACGTCGGCGTGGCGGTGGGTCCTCCAGCAGCCCCTCACCGACTGATGGCAGCCCTGGTGCTGATGCCACCCCTGATGGTGGCGCTGGCAGCAGTGCTGAGGGGGCAGGCATGAGTGGGGGGGTGGGCGTGGACGGTCCGCTGCCACCATGTATGTGGTCGCAAGACAAGCGGGCCGCAGCGGCCCGGGGCGGCAAGCGACGCCTACAAGATGCCTTGGCTGCAGCTGCCATGCGCTTTGCTGAACAGCAGGAGGGAGGTGGTGGCGGGGCTGGAATGTCTGGAACAGCTGGCGCTGGTGGCGCCGGGGCTGGGGCTGGTTCTGTGCTGCGCTCGCGGCGTGTGCGTCCGCCCCTAGACTTGGCGCTCTCAGCTGCGCGTGTGCGCACAGGGGTGCAGCTGGCGCTGGCACAGCCGCCTGCGGACCTGTCGTCGTGTACAGCTGGCCAGATGCAGTCCTTCCTACTGGAAGCTGGATGGTCTAGCATGGACGTTTCCAACGCCCTGGCTGCTACGCTGCGTTCGGGCTCACCGTCCCCCGCGCCTATACCTGGTGATGGTGGGGAAGTGTGCAGTGCAGGCGATGACGCGTTCAGTGACTTGAACGGTGCCGGCAAAGCCGCGGGGCCGCGGGAGCGGCGGCGAATGGCATTGCTCCGGCTGGCACAGGCAGCACTGCCAAGCTGGGAGGTGTCGCGTGTGCTGGCTTGCAGGTAACTAAAGGCACCTATTCGACAGTTTTCAGGCTGCGTGTTCTACGCTTGTACATGCATACATGCAACACGTCACATGCCTGTAGCATATGTATGTTCAACTATGATCCTCTACCGTGTCTTGATTGTAATTCAACTGAGGCGTAGCAGTACAGCAGTAGATTGTAGACATCGTGAAAGATCATGCTGTATTCTTTATGTACACCACCGGGCTGCCAGCTGCTAGCGGTGCTCGTCTGTGGTGCTCATCCCTGTTCATCCATCTGGGCTCATCCTTCCTGCAGGGTGCTGGCAGCTGGGCGGCTGCGCCACATGGCGGTGCTGCGCTGCACCCACACAGCATCTCAGGCCGCACCCCAGGCCGGCCCTTTGAGTGAGGACAGCATCAAGGCAGCGTACCGCCGGCTGTCACGCCTCCTCCACCCTGACAAGCACCAGCAGCAGGCTGCGCAGGCGCAGGCCGCCGCAGCTGCAGCGGCCGGGCCAGAGCACAGCATGAATGTGTCCCCCACAGCATCACCTTCAACCATAGGCAGTGCACCAGGTGCATCTGGAAGCGATGCGGTAGTGCCGCAGTCACCGCCGCTGATGATCAGTTGTGGGCCCGGGGCACATGAGATGCAGGCACGTGCGGCTGAGGCTTTTCAAATGCTTCAGCTGGCTCGCGATGAGTTGCTGGCACGCATGGCCACATCCTCCGCAGCCACCGCCTCTGCTGGTCCTGCTACTGCTGGGCCTGGGGCGGGCAGCGGCACAACAGCTGCTGCGGCTGCTGCGGCTGCATGCGCTGAGCGCATGGCAGCGGCTCGCGGTGGGGAAGGGATGCCGCACTCGCGGGCTGCATCACCAGTGCCTGTAGCTCAAGCTGACACGAGCTGGCATGGTGTGGCACTGGCTGCATTGTAGTATTGCGTATCGTTTGTTGATGCGATGCAGCTGGGAAGGCTGCAGTGGGACGGAAACAGCTGAAGTAGGTGCTGCATGATTGGATAACTAGGCCATGCCTTGAACGTGGACCAGTAGGCAGTTGAAGGCCCAGACAGCTCGTGCAACAGTGAGCTAATCTGGGGAGGGAGTTGGGGAGTACCAACAGGCAGGCACAGTGATGCCGCAGCAGGGCCCAGCACAATTTGCAGGGCTGTCGAGTTTCACATTCAGGTTGCCGTTTGACCACTTGCCACCCTAACACTTGAAGAATGTGGCGTGGGGCGCGAGTGAACCAGCTGCCTTGCCCTGGGCATTGCTTGGGCGACATGTGGAAGTTTTGAAGCATGCATGCCATGGCGCCGATACAGGTGGCCAACTGGCTGCACCTTATAGGACGAACATTTGCCTTGTTGGCTTGAGACTGGCAGGCTTGATACATGTGCCATAAGATGACATTAACCGCTTAGGTGAACGATTTGGATGTGCCAGGCAGGAATGGACGCGTTGGCGTGCGCAGCTGTGTTGCATGTGGTGGGCTGCTTACAGCGGGACAGGTGGACAAAAACAAAGCCTGCTGGGGTGTGGCGGCTGTGGGTGGTAGGCTGCGGTGCCTCCTCTGGGGGATGTTACCCTGGCGCCTTTGTATGTGGCACCTTAACGTGCCACTCGGGTATAGGATGGCCCTGTCTGTTGCCCAGTCTCTGCTGACCTCACACACATGTTGACCTCCGGTATGAAGCTTGCATGTGTTTGTATGCGCCTGCATGCCGCTTTGCTGGCAGCTGTGGGGCTGTACCACGAGGCTGTACTTCCGAGACCATTAGATGTTGTACTGTACAAATGTGGGGTGCCTGTGGAATGGGCCCTCATTCAATGTTGGCAGCTTAAACAGCTCCTGTAACTGTATTGCTTATGTACCGGCTCCCGATGCCTGAGCCAGATTTTGTGCTGCGCTTTTTAAGGCGCGTGCCGGCAGGCCACAGGGCTTCAGCTTGAACTTCAGCCCCTGAAACCACAAGCGATGTCAAGGGCAGCGCGTCCTGAGCACATGCAGGCGCAGCCAGTGCCAGCTCAAAGCTTGTTCATGCGGTGCAAGCACCCTGCTGTGCGCTAGCGCGTGTGACTGCAGCCGTCTCTGGGTGCCTCCTACTCTGCATGCCTACAGTAGTGAAGGGAGCCTGCTGAGCCTCTGTTGAATGATGCGGGCTGCTGGTCCTTACAGGTGTGTCACAGCCAGAGCCATTGGGAGACGAAAGGGCACAAGGCAGTCAGGGGTCCAGCAGCCCACCAACACTACAGAGCTTTAAGGTAATGCGCACACGGGCGTGATGTCGAGGCGCGAACCTCCTTCGCCTGCGCCAAAGCTACCCCCAACTTATAAAGTTTACAAAAACCCGCTTGGGGAGGCAAAGGAACACGATGTTGAGCAGCCTAAATCGCTTGATGTAAGCAAGCTATACCAGCCGCCCAAGTTCAGGCGTGGCCGCTTCAGGGAGTTGGTGTACTGGGTGAGAGTACGCAAGAGGACGCAGTTTAAGACTTGAATCACCATAGTCATGATTGTTGTTATGCGTGCTGTTGAATTGTATCAGCGACTCGTTGAAGACTTCCTGACTTCTGCTCCTGCCACCTCATCTGTGCATGTGCCGTAGGTCCAGGACCATCCATGGATAACTGCATGCGTACTGGCAGTGCTCATCGCGGGCATTGCGGTTGCAGCCACGCTCATTTACTGCTCCACCTCTGCGAACGGGTGCCCAGTGCTCAAGATCAAGGGCAAAGGCAAGCATGATCCGGTGGGTGTGCTAAGCAGCGTTCCAGTCGTGGATGCATCAGGTGGACAGATGACAGACAGCTCCGTCATGGCATGCATGCTGGCCATGCCTGTGATGGACACTGCTGCCGCTCCTTGTCACCACAGAATGAAGAGCCCTCCACGGGCGTGGAGCGCCTGGTGGTGGCATTCCAAGTGCGCAGAGCGCATACATGCTCACTCAAGTACATTATGTACACGTAGCTTGCAGGCATGCATGGCTTGGGATGTTGCCTTGAGAGAGCCTCTGTTTGAGATGCTGCAGTGTTGCCGCATGAAAGATCTCTCGAGTCAGCGCTCACAGCATGGGCGCCATTCCAATCCTCCGTTGGCCAGGTGTTGCATGCCTTGCTCGTATCATGGCTGCAGACTGCTGAACACATCTTCGTTTCCCATGCGCTGCGGCTGGTTGTCCCATGCAGAACACATCCATTGATGCTCTGGACATCATCCCACCCGTACTGCACCCATACATCACACGCCTACGTCTCAACACCTCAGCCCTTCAGGTGAATGCGCATATGCTGTGCTGTGCATTCTTCATTTCTTCTGCACACTCCTCCTTTGGCCAGACATGCACAGAAGGCGACACCAGCCAGTGCGTGGTTGGGCGCCCAACATCCAACTGTAATATCTCGATGTGCGTTACGTGCAGCTTCTGAACTTCACGGATGCTGAGACGCTGGCAGCAGCGCGGACCTACCTCCTGGATAACCCAGACCTTCAGTTTGCTGTCCGAGACTTTGTCATGGCACGTGGGCCAGGGCTCGATGTCAACAGCACAGCTCTGTTGGACTCAGTGGTTGACTACATCAATGCACGGCTGACCCCCAGCCCCAGCCCGGCCCCGCCCCCAGTGGCCCCGCCGCCGGGTGCACCGGCCACGCCCCCCCAGGCACCGCCCCCAACTGGCAGTGCACCCGCAGGGCAGGCGAACGGACCAGACCCCCTGCTGGACAGCCAGCAGTGGTACATGCGGGCTGTGGGTGTCCAAGACGCATGGAGCACAACTATTGGTGAGTCATCAATCATGATTTCACTCTTCAGTGCTGACTGCTTGGTTGCCAGTCCAGTCATGGGCAGCGGCCCTGCTTCAAAGTACCACTAGCTGGTGTGTGTGTGCACCTCGTCTGCCTGGGCCGGATCACACATGCTGACATGTTTACCAGTGTTCACGAGTGCACCGCTGCCTTCTGCATGTTTGCGCAGGATCTGGGGATGTGGTCATCGCAATCGTGGACACGGGGGTGGACCTTTCACATCCTGACCTGGCTGGCAGCCTATGGGTCAACCGGGGAGAGATCCCTGGGAATGGCGTGGATGATGATGGCAATGGTAAGATTATCAATTAAGCTCCTTCACAGCGGGTCTGGTGCTTGCACAGCTGTAGTTGGACATGCATGATGGGGAGCCAGGCCCAGTGCATGGAAATAACAGGCTGCCAGGCCCAGTGAAATGCGGTGAAATAATAATAATAATAATAATAATAATAATAATAATAATAATAATAATAATAATAATAATAATAATAACAATAACAATAACAATAACAATAATAATAATAACAATAACAATAACAATAATAACAATAATAATAATAACAATAACAATAATGACAATAATAATAATAATAACAATAATAATAATAATGATAATAATGATAATAATAATAATAATAATAATAATAATAATAATAATGATAATAATAATAATAATAATAATGATAATAATAATAATAATAATAATAATAATAATAATAATAATAACACGGCGTTTCACAGATGTGTCTGCATGCGGTGAAATGCCGTGTTATTATTATCATTCAGGCCCAGTGCATGGGTGGCACCTCTGCTCAGTGCTTGAGGCAAGGAACCATTGTATGGGCATGACGTTGTTTTGTTTCTCTGGCCTTGCTTCACCCTGGTGCCGAGTCAATGCCCGGCCCCTGTGTCCACTTGGCTGCTACCTGCAGGCTATGTGGATGATGTGAATGGGTGGGACTTTGCAGGGGGGTGCTCTCTGGCTGGCGGTACCGGCTGTACTTCCAGCGATCAGTGCACGCAGCGTGCAAATCCTCAGGATGACGATGGCCATGGCACACATGTGGCCGGCGTGGTGGCAGCCACGTTGAATAATGCGCTGGGGGGTGCAGGCGCTGCTCCAGGTAAGGGTGAGGTTATAGGTATGCATCAGGATAGGTATGGCGTATGAGGCATACAGGTCGGCATGAGCTGGTGGGTGAAACACCAGCTTCCTTGGAGGCAATGTGCAGCAGCAGTTGCTGCGTGCCACATACATATGCAGCTATGCACCTTCCAGGCTGGGTGCGGTAAGGCCTTATGATGTGCAATGCAAGGGGCCCGCCATTTCGGCCTCGTTTGCAGAGCTCTAGCCTCAGAAAATCAAACATGCCTTGATTTGCACGCACATGTCTTACCAGGTGTCAAGCTGATGATACTGCGGGTGTCTGACTGCGCGGGTGGTACGATCTATGCAAGCGCCGTTGTCAACGCATTTGACTACGCGCTGCGCATGGGAGCCGCCGTCGTTCAGGTGCATTGGCTTTCTCGGCCCACGCAGATGCATTGCGCCACTTCGTGCCCCTACCTCTCGACTGCTTACCACATGCACGATACGCATCCAGACATGCAATTTCACTGTGGTTAATGGCCTTGTGCCTTGCTGCTGGGGGAAGGGGTATGCATCGGCTTCCAACGTGTGTCCATCCTAGAATATGTGGAGGCTAGGTTCATGCTCAGCTGTGCGCGGAGCGCACGCTCGCTGAGATCTGTATTGAGATGAGTGATGCCATGGGTCACACTGCCCTGCCTGGTGTACACGTGCAGGCGTCCTTTGGGCAGTCCTACCCATATGGGTTTGCTCCTCAACAGCCCGCGCCCTGGTACCATGCTGGCTGGATCCGTGCGTATGAGCAAGCTATCCAGCCACTGGCAGATGCAGGCATGATGGTGGTGGCTGCTGCTGGGAATGAGAACCTAGACATGGATGCACTGCTGGCACATGGCTACTCGTACAGCCCATGCCTCATCCAGGTGGGGCGCAGTACATGTGTACCGCCATTGTACTGCCTGTTGTACTGCTAGGGTATTGAGCATGGGGTTGTCAGCTGCCCGCAGCCATTCAGGTGTTCATAATTTGCTGATAAGACTGCCTTGCTCCCTGGGGGCTAGTCATCTGGCATCCTACATGCACGGTTCCAAGATGTACAGACACTCTACTCCGCCCACATATTCCATGCCGGCCTTGACCTCTCCACGGTGTTGTTTCCTGCAATTCCGGTGATTATTTCAGTCCCCGGCCGTGCTGTGCGTGGCCGCTACTGACCCTGATGACCGGCGATCGGACTTTTCAAACTATGGCGCAACCACGGTGCATCTGGCCGCCCCTGGACGCGCCATCGTCAACACCATGCTGGGTGCGCGCGCCGCGCTCACATCTTCGGCCCGATTACACAACCAGCGACCCACACAATCAGCCGCACGGCATGCGACCCACACAATCAGCCGCGGTGCACCTGATTGCGACCCACACATTCAGCCGCCCGGCTGTAGCTGCACATATCAATTGCTTGGCCATGTGTGGGTCGTGCCCCGCATCATGGTGTGGGTGGCCCATGGAGAACTCCCTTGGAGCACCCACCTACTGCCCAGCAGGATCGCATTCCCAAATGGTCCCTTCTTTCAATTGGCTCCCAACAACTTCCCCCATTACACCCACTTGCCCCATAGGCGGCGACTACGGCCCACTGTCAGGGACCTCCTTCTCTGCCCCATTGGTTTCTGGCATCGCTGGCCTTGTCCTCAGCGTGGTAGGAGCAGGCGATGGCGACTACAGGCGTGCAGGTGCCGCGCGTGGCGCACTGCTGAGCTCCGCAGTCATCCCCTCAGCTGGGCCCCTACCAGTCCTGTGTCGCGCACGCGTCAGTGCAGCTGGCGCAGTGGCCGCTGCGCTCACCAACGCCACTGCTGCGTACAAGGCCACACCCCCTGGCAGCAGTACAGGTTCAGGTACATCTGGGTTACTCACTGCTGGTCCGGCGTACCGCTGGGCAGGTGCTGGGGGCCCCTCGTCACAGCTGCAGGCAGTAGGCAGTACAGGCACAGCCCAGCCTGTCATGCTGCGCGGCTTCAGGGAGGTGTACTACAGCATGGTGGCTGTACCACAGGCAGTAGTGCTGGACGGCAGTACAGACGGGCTGGCAATACTGGACGTGTCTGCGCGGCCTGTCCTGACTGCTGTGTTCACCAACTTCAAGTACAGCGCTTCAAACGTACTGCTCAGCCTGCAGTGCCATGTGCGCCTGGATGCAGCTGGGCTGTACAGCTTTAGGGTGATCACTCCTGCAACCTCCGGCTCGTACCGCCTGTACTTCGCGGGACAGCGGGTGGTCCTAAGCACAGCCGGTGTGGGTTCGGTAGCAGCCCAGCAGCCAGGCTTGTTCTCACTCGAGTTCCGCAGCACTGCACTCAAAGCTCGGCTTGAGCTTCAAATCAAGGCGCCCACCTCTGTGACCTTCACCAACGTACTGCCAGCGTACAGCCTGTCCTGGACGCAGTATGTACCGCTCGCCGTGGGGCCCTCACGTGCTCCCTCCGCCTCCCCCTCGGCAGGCCTGCTGGGAGCTGGGTGGCTGGTGCGGTACAATGCCAGTACCGCCTTTTCCGGCGGTACAACCGCTGTGCCTCTGGGTGTGCACGTGGCAGGGCTGGCGGCACAGACAGCTGGTGCGGGCCTGGGGGGCCTGAAGTACACGTCCGCAGTTGTACTGCCGGATCTGAACCTGGCGTCAGCTGGGGCGATCTACAACGCCCTAGGTGTGGCCAATGCACGGGCGGCCTCATCAGGCAACAGCGGCAGCGGCATCGTCGGTGACGCAACCACCGTGCTGAAGCCCGGGGTCACTCCTTCCTCCATTGCCATTAGAGTGACCTGTCGTTCATGTGTGGTCACGCTGAATGACATGCCAGTGGTGGATGTGTTTGACCCGGCAACGGACAACCCGCCAGCCCCCAACCCCACCTCCCCTCCACGCACAGGCTTCTCATCCTGCATCACACTTCCAACCGACACCCCCACTCGTATCACAGTCTTCTTTGCAGCTCCTGATGTGCAACCACCTGGTGTGGCCCCTGCCGCAACTGCTGCCCTCAACATGGGGTGGATTGCATGCAATCCTGCGGTGGGACAGGTCACAGGCCCCGACCCCCAGTTCCAGTCCTTCGCCGGCCGTGTGGGTAGCCCAGATTTCTGGGAGCCAGGGTCTGCTGTCTCCAGTTTCACTCGGGGCCTACAGTGTGACATCTGGCGCGGGGGTGTGATCCCAAGAGGTGGCAGCGCAGGGTCAGACCTGGCACGCAACCGCAGTAGCAGCGGCAGTAGCAGCAGCAGTAGTGTGTGGGGCGTGGGCCCGGCTGATGCCCCAGCGTACAAAGTGCGGCTGCCAGGACTGTTGTGTGGCAGTAGCGGCAGCAGTGGAAATCCTGACGACGAGCCGACCGCCTGTGGCGCGCAGCCGTGGGCGTTTATGCTGGATGTGAGTGGCTTCTGTGCTTATGCTGTTTGTGTGCTCAGGACACTTGCCTCATTAAGCTCTGGTCACACGAGAGCATCAATGCATGCCACCAGCACTTGGCTCTCCACCCTGCATTTGCCTGTTCAATACCCAATGACAGCACCTGCACTGGCCGCAACACGTTCCATATCACGCTATATCACAACACAAATTGTATATCAGCACGTTCCAGATCACAACTCTGCTCACCTCCGCCTACACCAATTTCTCGCACTCCGCAGTCTGTACTGCTTGGGCTGGGTGCCCTCTCACGTGGCTGGGTGTGGAGTGTGCGCTGCTGGACCTTCTGGTCTGGCCCTGGTTTCACCTCCCGCTCAGGCCCCCGTGCACAGCCTGCCAGCCCTGGCCAGCGTGCAGACGTGTACCTAGGGGGCCGGCAGGTGTGGTCCTCAGGATGGCCTGGGGCAAATGCAGCGGACGCTGATGCGCAGCAACCTGGCGTGTCCTCTGCACCAGTATTCACTGACCTGGGGTCAAACACACAGTTGCTGGCGGTCGAGTGGTTCAACGTCACAGCAACTGACTACCTCGTGCTGTCTGACGGGACCGACACGGTTCAGATCGACCCAGCTGCCATGTACCTGCCTCTGCCGTGTGCGGCGATGCCTGGGGCACCAGGGGGCCCACCCAACGGTGGTGTGACTGTGGGAGATGCGGGCCATTTCTCACTTGGGCTGCTACCAGACATTGAGGACATCCCTACTCTCACAGGTGAGGATTTGTGTTAGGTGTCTGGTGGTTGGCGACCAGCCAGCTGCTGACATTGTCTTTTTGTTCATCTGCATGACGGCTTTGCAATTGTGTGGACACAAAACAGCTGAGTGGGCCGCATCATGCCAGGGCATGCTCCCCTCCCTGCCTCTGGCATGTCCTTCCCACTGTTCTGGCGTCCTTGCCAATGTACCAGGTTCCAGCAAGTACCTCGTCACTGTACCTTGTCCCAGAACCCAGAGGTTGGCGTTCCGTAGTGAACTCCAGAACCTCGCCTCTTCTTCCCAACTCAACCCTGTGCCTGCTGTGCATGTAGGTGCCAACCTGTGGGGGCTGCGGCGGTTGGGTGCAGCTGACATGCCGGCTCAGGGCCTTGATGCCCTCATGACATACGCCAGCAACGTGGGGCGTCAGACGCGGTACAGCGCGGCACATGGCTTCCTCCTCGCGCTGTCAGACGCATGGGAGCCGTACCGCCTGGTCGTGTCTGACTCAGCGCTGGCCGCGACGGCAGTACATGCGGGTGGTGTCACGCTGCGCAATGCCCCACGGTTTGACCCAGTGACAACAATGGCAAGTACCAGTCGAGTAACAGCAACACTATTGCCAGGCTGCATGCTGCCCATGGCGGTGCTGGTGAAAACAGCCAGGCCAGACGGTAGGACACTGTTCAACATGGGAATCGAGGCTCCCCCGACAGCCACCGGCCCCATCGATTACAGTGTGTGGTTCAAACCGGCGTTGCTCAGCAGCAGCACGAGCAGTGGAGGTGTGATGGGGGCGGCAGCAGAGGCGGGGGCAGGCAAGGGGTTGGGGGTACTGGGTCGGCGGCGCCAGCAGCGTGCGACGGGAGAAGCGGCTACGGAAGCAGGGGGGCGAAGGGGTGCTTGGCCTGCAGCAGCTTTGAAGCTTAGAGGGACAGGGAGGCCGGATGTGTTGAGTTGATGAGCATGCATGCATGTTGCAGGATGGCTTTGCATTGTTTTTGCTTCATTTTATTTGCCATGGCATATACTTAAACCGCTGTGTAAGCAGGGTCTGCATCCTCCGACATCTGCACTGCCTCTGAATCAGGCAGTACTCTGATGTGTGCTGGGCAGTACTGCTCTGCTGGCCGATGATCTTTCGCATTCCAGGCAAGCGCTGCACGCTGAACGTTGACGACCAAATGCTGAGCACAGTTTAAGCACCAGCAGCCTCAGCCATGTGGCAGCTTCTGACATGTTTCGTGGCGCTGCTGGCCGTCTCATCATCATCAGCGCTGCAGGATCAGCTGCCAGGGATTGAGCTTGCAGCTCGTCAGTCCCTGCTTGATTATGCAGCTCGAGAGGGTCTTGCCATTCTGCAGACCAAGGTCACCGAGCTCATCATCCCTGATGTAACAAAGACTTTCAATTTGCCGGTCGTTGGAGATTTTACGCTGCAGGTGATAAACCCTGATTCGCCTTTGTCAACACCTCGCCATGTTACTAGTGCTGAGAAGCATGCATATAACATATGAGCCGTTGGGGATGGAAGGTGCAAGACAGGATGCAGGCTGTTCATGGTTGGTACATGCGTGCTTGGCGCACGCCCACGCCCATGCGACACACTGTGCCTCGGTGCCATGCGTGCAGCTTTCCAAGATTCATATAGCCCAGTTCAATGTCTCGGCGGAGGAGGCGCGGCTGGAGATCATGGACCAAATGTTTGCACTCACAGTCACCCAGGTGCGGGTTGTGGTGTGGGCGTCAACTGGGGCAGGGGGCTGCAAGGACATGACCAAACCAGCGGCATCTATGCCCACGTTGGAAAACCCCATGTGTGCTGGGCTGGATAATTTGTATGGCCACAGGTAGAGGCAGACATCAGTTTCAACTGGCATTGGGAAAAACTGGGCATGAGTGGGACAGGGCAGGGCGAGCTGCTGCTACATGGCGGCACGATCCAGTTGAACTTCACAGTCAATAACGCGCAGCCACCAACACAGCAGTCAGCCGTGTCCGAGCCTGTGCTTAAGGGTGGCAGCAGGCAGATGCTGGCACGCACACTGGGGCGACAGGGCATCCGATCTGCAGCACCAAGCAGCCAGGGCCAGATGCAATCTGCAGGATCGTTTGCAGATCCACCAGCTGGATCACACCCACACATCAACGTACTGGGCTCAGATGCAAAGTTTCAGTCAGTTGAGCTGTCAATCAAGTCGTTCGCAGCGGACTGGCTGTACCAGGCAGTCATCAGCCTGTTCAATGACCAGATCAACAAGGCCGTGCTGTCTGGCATCAGTGGCGCCCTGCGGGTGAGTCACTGTGATGACAACCAGCGATATGATCTTGGGTGGTGGGATCATGGGTGTGCAGCAACATCTGGCCTGCAGCATCCGTTGGTTTTGATGCATGTTGCCGGTCAGTGCTATAGTGTGCTGCAAGCAGCTTTGGCAACGGGGATGCTGCGAACATCGTCCAGGTCATGATCAACCCTGAACTCTAATGCTTCACCAGTTTGACCAAGCGCTAATTGAGATGCCTGGTGCGTACGCTTCTGCCGCATGTGACCGTGGTGTACAGAACGATGTGCCCAACAAGCTGAACGAGATCCTTGACACGCTTCCCACCCGGCTGTCAATCAAGGGGCTGCCGTTCTCCACAGCCTTTCAGGTCACATTGTTCACGTCCACATATGTCATGGTACAAGGTGCGTGCTATCTAGGAGCTAGATGGAAGCTGGGAGATCCGAGCTGAATGGGCCCAGTGGCAGGATTGCAGTGATCCTAGCATGACATGGCCACATACCTCATTGACAGCCATGACCTTGCTCGATCACCTTCACGCAGGGTACGGGGAGGTAGAGAGCGACAGTGATAAGCCCAGTGTTCAGCAGCTGTCATCGGCTGGCCAGCAAACCACCGGCGAGGCGCAGGCGCAGGCCCCTGCTAGCAAGACTGCAGGGCACGTGGCTGACCTGCAGCGCTGCCCCTTTGAGGCCAGTCCCCTGCCTCTGACTACTGAGGCCATCGCAGCAGATGCCCACATGGTGTCCCTGTTCCTGCACCACAGCATCATCAACTGCATGGCGTGGGGGCTGTTTAGAGCAGGCACGCTGCAATACAGTTTGGTGGAAGGGTCGATCCCCACCCTGCACCTAACTACAGATCTGCTAGTCATGTTGATCCCTCAGCTCCCCAAGCAGTACCCTCACCAGCACATGCGCATCGACATCACAGCTCTCTCAGCCCCACGTGTGACATTCAGTGCAGCCCCAGAGGGTGTGGGCAGTACAATCCTGGATGTGTCGTACCGCACAGTGCTGTATGTTGCCAATGAGACACTAGGCAACCCCCAGATCGCATCCCTGGTGGCAAACCTGAGCATCTCAGCACAGGTAAGGGCAGCGCTCTGGGCTGATGGATTCGTGCTGTCTGCGCGACTTCGGTCCAGTATCCAGGCCAAGGCTTAGATCTCTATGATCTGCAAGCATGGACTGGGGACCATGATTGCAGAAGATCGCTGTTGTTGCACGCACGCTGCATGGCTACTTTACCTGAAGAACGATGGCCCGCTGCCTTGCTGGAACTGCTGCAGGTGTCATGGGACGCTACAGTCATCACGGGTGCTCAAGTGTCTCATGTGGTGGAGTCCAGCAGCATGCCCGTGTCGGCACCTCAGTGGGACCAAACAGTAGCGTGGTTCATCCAAAACTATGCTGGGCTCTTCCCTCTGCAGGTATAATTCAGAGTTCAGGTGCTGGCAGGGTGCAGCCATCTTCAGGAGTGGTGCATTACAGCTGACAGCCCACAGATGATGTTCTGGCATTTCGTAGCTGCCTGGTCTGCCTCTTTGTACCTGTGCTAGTCTTGCATGCGGTACCATTCTCATTCACATAATCTATTGTTATGTGCCATTGCTGCCCTGATTGCGCAGTCCCTGGTGGACAAGTTTGTGCACACGCCCGTGACGTCGCTCGTGGCGCTGGTCAATTCTGGTACAGTTGCCTATGATGGCTGGGTGGCGCTTTCTGGCGATGTGGTACTGCGGCAACAGCGATGAGCTGATGAGACCAGACTTGTACGTTGTAACACTACTTTTCTCGGAAAGGAAGGTTATTCTGATGGGATTGCAACAAAACACTAGCTGCAGGGATGGCAACATCACTGTTTAGGTTATCCAGAGGGTGTGCGTAGATCAAATTGGGACTCCTGACCACAGTCGCCTGCACACTGCACTTGGCTACAGTACTGCTGCAGGATGGACACAGCATTTGATTGCGGGAGGATGTATTATTTGTCGGGTTGTGTTACATGGTTGGGCCGTCATCCATGAGACCATCGTCTCTTGTTCTGTGTTATGATCATAGCACCTGCCGCCACAGCATGTGTCGCTCGCCCCACATCCTGTGCTGCAACACAGGCGTCAGTCACAGCGTCTTGGCCACTGCTTGTGTGCACACTTGCACAGCACATCCCAGCTGCCCCTGTTACTGCTTCATTCACCTGAGTGTAAGGATTTAACAGCCAACACTGTCTCCTCCTATGTGCCACCTCCAGCCTCCCACCCCACGCTAATCAGCTTGCTTTTAGCTTGAGCCTGTTGCCAGCCAATGTACGGTCAATATGCCTCAAGAGATCAATCAACTACCGACTGAACCAACTGTAAACCAAGCAAGCCGCTCTCATCAGACAGACCAGGCACCACCTACACATAATGCCAACGCGGTCAAAACTTGCAACACAGTTGCTCCGAAGCAGAGCCCAGTGCTTGAGTGGGGCAAAGGTTTCCAGCATCTCTGCTGAATGTGATGCTGGTTGTGTTGTTGTGATTGCCAGGCTCAAGCAAGGGCAGAGCATCGTACAAGCTCATGGTACAAAGCGGTACACACAGGAGTGCACGCAACCCAAGGTGCGGGGTTGTGCACTGTGTCAGCATTATGAAATGGAAAGCAAGCGGTACGCTGCGTTGGAGGGAAAAAAAGAATGAAAGGCAGGAAGAAGAGAAAGGGCTGAGGAAAGATTTGCCAAAACGGTGCCCTGGTGATCACAGTCCATTGCACGACAGTTCAATGACTGCACCCCCGGCTGTACCAAGGCGGCCACAGGACCACCCTAAACCCCCGCACTCTAACGTCTGAGAACACAGCACCACCATCAGACGCTCAGATGTCAAGTCGCCACTCAGCATCGATGAGCCAACGCACTCAATCAAATGAGCCACAGCACGCAGCTGTCCAGCTGTTGCGCTCAGTCGTCGAGGGTGGCGAGCGAGGGGCCACCGGTGAGGATGCGAGCAGCCATCTCAGGGCCCACATACTTGTCACCATCCAGAAAGGTCGAGAAGTTGCCCATGAAGAGGCGGGCCAGCTGCTGCAGCTGCTCGTAGAACATGCCGCGGTCCTTCCACTGGCTCTCAGGGACGAGCACCTCCGCGGGCACCTCTGTGTGAGCGCAAACACAACACACGCACAAGCCCCAGGTTTAGTGTGACAATCATGTGACATCGAGGCGAGGACCAGGATGAGGATGGTGCTGGTGTGTAGCAATAGATTGGCGATCCAGGAGTGAACGGGGTGCTCCACCGCGCATGGCATGCGGCATGCGATTTCCAAACCTCACGGTCCCCAGCAACTCGCACCTGGGCACGTCTTGGGCACCGACAGCTTGAAGATGGATGTGGTGGCGTACTCCGCCTTTGCCAGCTCGCCGCTGTGGATCGCGTCCACAATGGCGCGCGTGTGCTTCAGGCTCATGCGCTGCCCCACGCCGTAGCCGCCGCCGGTCCAGCCCGTGTTAATAAGCCATGCGCGCGTGCCATGCGCCTCCATGCGCTCCGCCAGCATGGCCGCATACTTCATGGGGTGCCACATCAGGAAGGCTGCGCCATAGCAGGCCGAGAACGTGGCCTCGGGCTCCTTCACGCCCACCTCCGTGCCAGCGATCTGCAGTACAGGCAAGACAAGGTGGCTGAGTGGTGGGGACCAGCTTGCATACATATGCCAATACCGTAAGGTGAAGGTCAGGCGCCGTTTGATTGCCAGCCAAAGGCCAGTGCCGACCCGCAGCTGGTGTCAGGCTGCAATGCTGCTGTGCTGTCCAGTGAGATAGTGGTATGCAGCCCAGTCGTCAGTACTAGAGACAGCAGCGGCAGCGCAAGCAATACAAGCAGTACAGTCAGCCCAAAGCACACCTTGGACGTGTACCCAGAGATGAAGTGGTACATGGCCTGCTCCAGGGTCAGCTTGGACACAGGGGGCAGCACGCCAAACGCGTCGCAGCACAGCAGGATGACGTTCTTGGGATGTGGGCCCACGCAGGGGATCATGGCATTGTCAATGAAGTTGATTGGGTAGCACGCGCGCGTGTTCTCAGTGACGTCAGCGCTGCAGGGTTCAGAGCAGGTGCAACACAAGGGCAGGCCAGGGGGTTAAATCGGCGGGGTTGCAGGCAGGGTTGCAGGGCTGGATTCCAGGAAAAGTGCAGGAGGGGATTCTGGGTGTGGAGGCACGATGATCAAGCAGTTGAGATCAGGTACGTTACTTCTGGTGCACTGTGACTGTACTGCAGCTGTACTGCTCACCGGTCATAGTCAACGACACGGTCACGCTTGTCAAACACCACGTTCTCCAGGATCGTGCCGTAGCGGATCGCCTTGTAGATCTCAGGCTCCTTGGCAGCCTACAGTCAGCATGGTTTATCGTCGGTCACATGTGATCAAACTTGCAGTCAGACAGGGCCGTATGCAGTCAACGTGGATCGGGGGGACTGGCCACACAGTGCAGCCATGGCGACCACTGGTGGCATCCAGTGCAAAGGGTGATCTTCTGATGCAGCCTTTGAAAGAACGAGTACCTCGGCGGCTTGGGCGATCTAAACACAGCTGCATGGCCTCTTGTACAGACCACTCTGTACCCCTATCAACTCATCAGCCAGCTGCAACATGGCTGAAGTATCCAGTACAAGCATCAACAACGGCACTCTCTGCAGCTACCTGCAGGTTGATGCACTTGGCATAGCAGCCACCCTCAATGTTGAACACGCCGTTGTTGCCCCAGCAGTGCTCGTCATCACCGATCAGGGGGCGGTGGGGGTCTGTGGACAACGTAGTCTTGCCAGTGCCTGCACGATCAGAACAGTGAATACAGTAAGTCACAGTCAAATGATGTCATGCACACGCTAGATAGGTGCACAATGGGCCACACACACCTTGTGCCGTGCACCTGTATGCATGCGTGCAGGCAGACAGGCAGGACAGGCTCTGTCGGGCGTTGCCAATGAACAGTGTGCCGCACCAGAGAGCCCGAAGAACAGCGTGACGTCCTTGTCAGCACCAATGTTGCAGCCCGAGTGCAGCGACAGGATGTTGCGCTTGGGCATGAGGTAGTGCATGATGGTGAACACACCCTTCTTCATCTCGCCTGCGTACTGCGTGCCTGCGGTACAGGCAGTAAACATGCAACAGACACGTCGGCGCTGCCGCTCAAGAGCATAATGTGCACCCGCACCATGCACACCGCTGAACTTGGCTTGCCCATGCACATGCCCACATGCATGTGGCGGCATGGCGACATGGCTGGTCAAGCATGGCGACCACTGGCCAGCCTACTTGATGCTCACCGAGGATGACGAGCTCTCGGTGAGTTAGTGACAGGTCCACAGATGTTGAGGAGGTCATGTAGGAGGTGTAGCGGTTTGCTGGGAATGGGCCTGCATTGTAAATCACAAAGTCTGGCTCGCCGTAGCTCTCCAGCTCCTCGGGGGTGGGCCGGATGAGCATGTTGTGCATGAACAGGGCGTGGTAGGGGCGCGCGCAGATCACGCGGATCTTGGTGCGCGCCTGTGAATGTGGTTTTGGGACGAGGTTGCAGCGTGGGGTGAGGCATGTAGGCTGGGCTGGCGGCGGTGGGGGGTATGCAAGGTGTGTCTACATGGTGGTTGCTGGGAGGGCGAGACAGTGCGACTGCGGCATTCGAGCACATGCGTGGTGTGGGGGCTCGGTCAGCTCACCTGGGGATCCCAGTTGGCATAGCCATCAAACACAAAGATGGCATCCAGGAAGTTGAGGTAGTCCACACCACGTGCACGGTTCAACAGGAACGCACGCTCGTCCATGGGATAGTTGGGGGAGCCCTGCAATTGAAGACACAGGCCAAGGTCGATGGCAAAGTCAGAGGCGGGAGCCCTGTATGCTGCTTGCTGCATGCTGTATATCCTGGAACTGTAGGTCAGGGGGTTCAGGGGTACAGCAGCAGGGATGCATCTATCTGGTGACCATGCACAAGCGGGGCATGGGTGCGTTAGCGAGCTCATCAGCACAGAGTCCGCTTCTGCACACCTGACCCCACCACACATCGGCCTCTGTGGAGGGCTCGCGCACTACACGCTTGTCCTTGGGGGAGCGGCCTGTGCGTGTGTGCACGAGTGTGTGCATGAGTTGCAGCAAGCATGAGTGTGCCGCACAGCCGTGCACTCTGGTCGTATCGTGTCTCAGCATGGATACAACTCTGAGTCAAGCATGAAGTCCAGGGGGGGGGCATGTGAGCGCATCAGCGAAGAACGCTGCACGGAGTCAGTCTTGATTACGCGCTCTTCTTGCGCACAACGCTCAGATTTTTGGGGTCTGTTGCTGCGTCAGCCCGCGTCAGTTTGTGCCTGCCACCCCGCATCCGGACTGCACGGTGGACAACAGTTGCCAGCAAGCTAAAGGTGCACCGCAATGCGCAGCTGCCATGCCCGCCAGATCGTGTATGGTATCCGCCTGGAAACCCTCGTCCCAGCTACACGCACCAGTCTTCTCGTAGCTCACAGTGGCCAGAGCGCCAGAGGATACCAGAGCGGTGTCAGGCTCAAACTTGAGTGCCATCTCGTAGAGCTGTGAACACATAGGGACAGCACAGTGCGGCCAGCACAGCACGGGTTAGACAACTTTCGGTTGGGACATCGAGCGATCGCGCAAAGCTATTCTGCTTTGGGCACTGCGCACTCACCTGAGAGACTGCCAGGTTCCTGTAGACCACTCGGGGCTTGAGGCCAGCTGCCTTGGCATGCTCGCAGTTGAGCAGAAAGTCAGGGTTGCCCTGAGTCTCCTCGCAAGGTTCCCGCATCTTTGTATGCGATTGCTAGTCGGCAAAGAAGGGGAGCTGAAAGGCTCAAGAGCGAGTGCTGAAGGCGCGGGGCAGGGGAGCTCCGAAGGATGCAAATAGCTGCAAAGACGATTGGTTTCAGGTCAAATACACACGGTCACAGTCCTCTGTGGGGACTCCACCTCGTCCGCGTAAGCAACCCCCTCCGTGCAGTTTAGAGCGATGGCATGTGCGGCATTGCAGCTGCGCTGTCGTCGCCGCAACTGTGCACGCCACGTTGAAAAGCGATGAAGAAGTTGTGCTGAGGTGGCATGCGGCCCGCTCAGCTGACTCGGCCCGTTGAGCACTCAGTCCCCCCAGCCACCCTCCCTCTGGGCAGAATGGGGCCCTTGTGTTACATGGGGTGCGCAATGAACTTACCAAATACACACACTACGTCCACAGCGCCAGCTCCGTCATGTGTTCGTAAGCTCCGCGCACACTCTCTGCGCCCGGCATACCTCGCACACAGCCCACTGCAACCCACCTCCAACATGCCCACTGTCTGCTGCACGCATGCAAGGCGGCTCCATCTTGCACGCCTGCTGCATGTATAATGGCTACCCTGCCCGCAGACTGCTCAGCTGCCCTACAGCTGCTGCACAACTCCATCAGGCCCAGAAAAACCATGCCCTCTCTTTTCTGAGTGACTTGAGGCACCAGCCCACACCAGTCCCTTGAGGCCTCAGCAGTCCCCCTGCGGTCCGCCCCTGCACCAGTCATCGTGGCCACCAACAGGTCTATGCATACTTCAAATAGGGCTGAGCCCAACACCAAAGAGCGCACTGATCTGTGATGAATCCTGTGAGCACGCAATGTAGATTCTTGGGCAGGGGCCCCAAGGCATGAGGACGGCAGCAGGGCCGCAACAGGGCGACCTGGAGGCTTGGTCACCATCAGAGAGCTCAATCAACAGCGAGCATCAACAGTGATCCCGTCAATCTGCGTTGATCCCCTCCAGGAGCTCAGTAATCATTGAACAGCGCGATCATAGAGTCCAGCTGCATGAGGCTGCCCTCCAGGACGTGTACGGCCTTCTGCAGCCGCACGAGCTGGGAGCGCTGAGCGGTTGTGAGGGTGAATGTCATGGTGCCTGTGGCCTGTGCCTCCTCCACCAGATCCAGCAGCTGCGGGCACAAGTCGTATTGTAACACAACAACAGCAGATAGCAATGAAGTGAGCTCCAGCAGCTGCTGACACGAACAGTATTGTAGCACAACAATAGGCAACACTAGCAGATCAGCAAGTAAGTGATCTCCAGCAGCTGCTGGCACAAGTAGTTCTGTAATGCAACAGTAGCAAGCAGCAATGAAATGGATATAGGCACAGTCCAGACTGTTTGGAAACCAGCCTTGATACAGCAAGGCAGTAGGCCAGCGGCAGGCTGAGGGCATACAAGCATGAGACAGGTCAGGGCAATCGAATAGCAGGAAACAGGCCGCGCACACTCTGGCAATCAAGGCAACTGCGACAGGCTGCGCACGCACCTCCTTGCTGCGCGCCATCTCAAACTGCAGCCGCGCCCACACGTTGCCGGCGGCACGGTACAGCTCAGCGCCCAGCCTCTCACAGCTGGCAGACCAATCAACGCGCCAGGTGTAAAAAGTGCGCGTGGGCGCACGATCGCTGGTCTTGGGGATGTCCTGTGCGGTACAGGCGGTACAGGCAGTACAGTTCAGCACGGCAACAAGGTTCAGGCAGTATAGATCGCAGAGGACAGTGCAGTTGGATGACGGGCAGTACAGGCAGTACAGTTGGTAAACGACAGCACAGGCGGACGAAACTGGGGCAAATGGGGGGAAAAGAACACCATGGATGGGTGGTCGTGCACCCCAGCGCAGGGCGTGTGTGTGGTTGGATGGTTGCATAAGGGTGGCAATGACTGGATCAGACCCGAGAAAGAGCATAGCAACGCAATCGCACACGAGAGGGGGACGCGCATGATATCGGATGTCCCCACGGGTGGCCCCCCCTTCCCATGTGCATGGTGGCCATTCGCGAGTTCTCCATGATGCTTTTCCCGGACGGCCCCATCCGGCCAGCGCGCACATGTAACGCGCTTTAGTACCTATCAAAAGCTTAAGTCCTGAGCGGCAGCGCGCCGCGTGCACTGTGCATCTGTGCTTGCATGAATGGCCACGTTTGGGGGGGTCCACCCATGGGGACAACCTATCTGCATGAGAGCATATGCACACTATTAACCAATAACAAACAAATTTTGAAGCTACAAGCCTATAACGAATGTTGCTGATCCTGTCTCGCGGCAGGCATCTATGCGCCATGATGGGCGTACGATGTAACCAACACACACACACACCTGCATGAACACAAAGCCCGATCGCAGCATGCGGTACAGCAGTTCTCGTGTATCTTTAGGGGGGAGCATCGCAAAGTCCGCGACCTGCGAGCCAGCCGGTCACCAGTATGACCACGGTTTGAGCATAACTCAACATTCGAACAGATTCCACTGGTGTAGTCGTGCATCCAGCCCAAACCCTGCAGCCTGCCCTTGCAAGCCCCCCAAACATGCATCAGAATGACCAGACAAGCCTTCTGTCCCGCTATGTCTGCCCTCAAGGTCCCCCCCCCCTCCCACGGGCTGAGGACCAACAGCAAGCTCTGGCCTGGGCCGTAGGTGGCCTGGACGCAGCCACATATATATATATATAGCCATATATATATATATATATATATATATCCAGACCCTGCCCACGAACCTGCCCAAAACTTGATCCCCGCTAGAGACCCACATGCCCGCACCATCCCCAACAAAAGCACATGCAATGCGATGAAGGCCTTCCTTGCCAACCGCCCTCAACCCTGCCATGGTTTCCACTGGCAGAACCCAGCAGCGGGCCATGGTTTCAGCCAGAGCATCACCTGCTTCTGCTCCAGTTGACCGCGCTCCATGAGCATCCGGAAGATTCGCATGCCTCCTAGCGAGAAACGGTCACGCACGACCGCCTCCAGTGACTTGAGGCGCATCGAGTCCAGGAAGCGCACCTGTGTGTGTGTGGAAGAGTTGAGCGTAAGACATGAGTGTTTGAGTCTATGTCCTCTATGAGACAGTGTATGACATGTGTGGCACCATATAAGTGTGAGATGTGGCTTGGGAAGAAGGCAGGTCCGTGAGGGATAGTTGAGCTGGTAGTTGACCCCGTCGTCTACATTAGATTGACATGTGCCCGAGGGATGCGGCGTACAGCAACAGATATCCTCCAGCTCCCTCCAGCTCTGTACTGCCTACTGCTTCTGTTCATGCTACAGCACGCGTCTGTGGCTCCTTGTTCCAACACACCGCTCACCAAGTTCACGCAGTACTGCGAACCCGTGGGACCTTCGGTGATGTACGACACGTATTCGAACGGGTCGATGCACAGCGCCGTGATGATGTCTGATACCTGTGTACAAGGATTCAGATGTGCGCAGGAGCGAGCACAACAGGCACTGAGAAACTCGCCTACTTGGTGCGATCACAGCAGCGCACAGCGCATTGAAAAATCCAAACACCTGCCACTGGTGTGGCGCCACAAGAGATAGTACACACCGATGTTTGAACTAGGCGCAGCTTTAGATTGTAGTACCATACGTCAATAGCGCATGCACTCAAACAGCCATATACAACCGTTTGACCCAGCTTTTGACCCGTACAATTCATGTGGGAATGCTGTTACCTTCGACACGAGCTCTTCCAATGCCGCCTCGTCGTCACCCTCACCACCACCTTCCCCACCTGCCTCGCCCTCACCCGCACCTGCGCACATACGAGCACCGTAACACAGCGCATGCTCAGCAGGCTAGCAGTGGGGTCAGTTCCCGATGCTTAGCACAAAACATGTACCAGAGAGCCAGCCACGGGACAGCATCCAGGATGAGAGGCATAGGTGCATGCACAGCTTGCACACCCAATAAAACAGTCCTACATCAACAACGCACTTACAATCGTGCCAGATTACTCGGCACGATTGTAGCCTCCATTTGGAACCTCCCACACCCAAACACACCTGCCCCTCCCTCGCCCTCCACCTTGGCTTCCTTGTCCTTTGCAGCGGCTGCGCGCTCGGCCCGCTTGCGCGCGTGCCAGATGCGGCGCAGGTGTGCTGACACCTCCTCAATGTTCAGATGGCTGCCCCGCTCTTCCTTCACCTGTGTGCGTGTATCAAAGCGTACATACGTACATCACCGGTGTGTAATGCATAGTATGGTTGACGGCAGCTTCATAGTTGACAAACATTGGCGGTGCATGGGCATGGGAGGAGGTGCATGGATGGCAGTGCATGGCGGAGAGACCAGCTGGGGCACAGGCATAGGAGAGGGTTGGCAGAGGGCGGGACTGGATAGCCAGCATGACTGGCAGGTGGGAGGACAGGGCAAGGCACGGCGCGTGCCTGCGTTCAAGCGAGGGATTCTTTGGTGGGCGCTTTAGCTAGATACCTACTGGCCCACCACCTGGGTCCACAGCATGGGCCAAACGGCCAGCGACACCTGCGGCCCCCCCCCCCCCCCCCCCCCCCCC
>BDCZ01000294.1:68509-80606 GCA_001662365.1 Chlamydomonas applanata | reverse complement strand
TGTGTGTGTATGGTGTGGTGGGTAAGGTGGGGAGGGGGAAGGGGGGAGGGGGAGGATAGAAAACATCGACGACGGAAGTCAGGGTACATGGGTGTGAGCATGGGCAAACGAGCAGAGCGTTGCGTGGAGCATGCGCGTAGGCGCACGCGACGAAGCACAAAAGGGCCAGGGCCAGCAGGGCACCGTGCAAGGTCCGCAACCCAGGCACACCCCACCTGGCCATGAGAACAGAAGCAGGAAAGCAAAATAAGCAACCTTTACGCACACGTACCTGAGAACAAGATGACGACATGGTTGTGCGAGTCGGCCACGAACTTTGCCCCTGTCTGCATGCGCTGGATGATGGACTCAGGTAGGATGTTCTTCAGCAGCTTCATGCTCTCAGTCTCCCGCCCGTCCTGGTTGTTCACCAGCTCGGCAAGCCACCAGGAGTCATTCTTCAGCCGCAGTTGCGCCTCAATGCGTGCCTGCGTTGCGGGGAGGGGTGGTGAGGCATGCGCCCGGGTGGTGACGTTGGGATCTTTGTACAACACTTGCATCGTGCAGTGTCGTGCATGCCAGCGTCCCTGCAGTTCTCCTCCTTGCCGGGCACAGAAGAATGCGCAGGTGCACGCAGGGCAGATGAAAATGTGTGTTTGAGGGAGAGCAGAGAGTGAAGAGAGAATGTGTGTGCGTGTGTGTGTGTGTGTGTGTGTGTGTGTATGCAAGGCATCAGAGCGAGCGTGCCCCAAGATGAGCGTGGGAGCGCGGGAGGGCGAGCGATTGGGAGAGCGACATGTACATTGTAATGCGGAAACTGAAAATTTAGAAAAATTAAGGAAGAGGGGGAGGCATCCAACCCACCAGCAGCTCCTCGCGCTGGTATGGCTTGCGCACAAAGTCATTGGAGCCCGAGCGCAGCCCCTCCACAATGTTGTCCTCGTCACTCTTTGCGCTCACCATGATCACCGGCAGTACGGAGCCAGGGATGTACTGCAGGTAGCATTGGGAGGCAGCCATGGGTCAGTGAGTCAGCTTGGTTGGTTGAGGCAGTTGGTGTGGGTTGTTGGTGGGAGTTGGAGATGGAGTGAGAGCGAGTGGAAGGGAGGAGCCAGGAGCAGGGGTTGTGCTAAAAACTCGAGAGGATGCCACAGCAGCAACGTGGCCGCAGTCACCGGGGCACGAGCCGCCCTGTAGCAGATAACACCCAGAAACCTGCCCCGAGGTGTGCTATCACGTACTACAGAGATGCCACAGGGACAGCATGTGCTGCATCTATGCACGACAGCATGTATAGCACATCTCAATGTATGCTGCACGCACCTGGCGCAGCATGGCACAGAACTCATGGCCGGACATGTGCGGCATCATGCAGTCCAGCAGGATGAGGTCAGGTAGTGTTTCCTGCGCCAGCAGCCACTCTAGCGCCTCCACGCCATCCATTGCGCTGTGGGCAGGTGAGGGGCAGGGGCAAGAGTTTGAGTAGACCTGGTAGCCGCTACAGGGGTGGCCACTGTTCAAGGCTGAGGCACAAACATACATAGGGTACAGGCATTTCATACATGCGGTTACATGCGTTACATGCGTTGCATGCAAAGGAGCGTTTGATTTCGGAGTTTTGGGACGTGCAATGCGTAGGGTTTGGCGCAGAGGGTGTCTCACCGTGCGTAGTGGTAGCCTGTGGATGTCAGGATCTCCTCCAGCACGATCTGATTCACCTCCTCGTCATCCACGCTCAGAATCTGCACACTGCCGTACATATTGCTGTACGCCAGCTTCTCGATGCTCAGCCCCTGCGGCCGCACATGTATGTGTGCGTGCCATGCATGCATTCATTAGGCGTCGGGCTGGCCCTTCTGCTGGTCTAGGATGTCGGCTTTGGCCTGGTCCTATGGTTGGCATGCCGCAGGGTTTTGCATGAACTAGGGCTCACAGGCGTTTGGCTGCAGGTCTAGAATGCAGGCCACCGTATGGTGTGGCCCCACGGCACCCATTGCCGGGGCATGGCCATAATCAGGCAAAGGGCACCAGCAAAAAGGCATCGTTTTAAGAGGCGATGGCATGTGGCCTCAAGGCCACACTCCGTTTGAACCAGTCAGACTGGCTCCCCCAGAGCAGCACCAATGTTGCAGCGGCAGCAACCCTGATGTATGTGGCGGGTCGTGGTGGTTGGGCCGTGGCCCTCCATTTACCCTGTTGGCCTACCTGTGCGGCTGCAGTCCATTGGTTTGTGTTGGACTTGGTGCGTGCGATGGGGTTGACCTGCAGCAGCGGTAGTTGTGTACCGCCTTTCAAGCACCAGGCAGCCGAGGCAGCACAGTCATGATTGCCAGCAACAGTCTGTGTTGGCTACAGCAGCAGCGCAGGCTGAACCGAACCATCCATGCTGCCTCGCCTCCCCGGTCTGTGGCTGCCACTGCCTCCACCCCACACAACCCCACAGCAATTCATACATGAGCCACCAGCAACTTGTTACCAACCCCCCAGCACACCTGCAGCACCAGTGAAAGCATCAGCAGCAGCCCCGCCCCGGGCCCCACCCCTGCCCCCCTCCCCCACTGACCCCCACATGACCCTCAATACACCTGCCCAGTGCCCACCCCATCACCCACCATGTGCTGGCCACGTGTCAAGCCGTACGCGGCACCGTGGCCGCGGCTGTTGGATGCCACTGTGAATGAGTCCGAGTCCGAGTCAGCCACCCCATGCTCTACCGAAGGGCGCAGCATCGAGGACGGGTGCATGCGGCCGCCCACGCCTGTGAAGCTGGCGCCTCGAGGAGAGGTGGCCGGACCACCATTGTACGAACCACGGTTCATGCCACCACCACCGCCGCCGCCGCGGCTGCGGGTGCAAAATTCCGCGGCGCACATGGTTGAGGTTTCAGGAGTTTGCTGGGATTCGCCAAGAATGCGGGTATGGAGGTGGGGTGTGCGGCGGGTGCGTCGCAGCACTCAAGCACTAGACAGGCGTAGCGAGCTGGTGACTCACGTGAGCGCGAGGGATGCGAGTGCGTTGCCCTGCATTGCTGGCCGTGAGCTGTGGTTCTGCAGCGCACGCAGATCCTCCTGCAGGCGGGGGGATGTGGACAAGTGTGGCGAGAGAGTTTGTAGTTTGGAGCTTGAACAATTCATGTTTAGCCTTTAGGGTCCTGTACCAGGGTCCAGTACCAGGGTCCAGGATTCAGGAGTTGGGGTATACCCAAGGTCGGGCACTATGTCTAGCAAGGCAGCCGCCTACAGGTGTTTCAACAGGTCCAGCGCTGTAGTGCTGCGACCGCGCTTGTGCAAGCTTAGCCCTGGGTCTGTTCCCAGGCGGCACGAGGCCGGCGGCACGAGGCATGACATGTTTCCACACGTCACACATCCTCATCACGCAGTCGCTCGTCGCAGTCACTGAGCTGGCCTTCTCACCTCAGGATCATCGTCACCGTCACTGAGGGACCCGCTGCCACTGCCCGACTCAGACACACCCGCATGCGACGGCAGCACCTGCCCGCGGTTGAACAAGGGGTTGGTTGTCGTGCGGGGGCGGGCGGCCCCAAATCCGGAAATGCCGGGGGAGGACCCCAGCACACGCACACCCGGCGCCCCGGGCGGCAGTGCTGTGCTGTGGCTGCCGGTACGGGGAGACCCCAGCGCCAGCTGGTCAGACTGTGCTGCACTGCGGCCGCCGCCGGCCCCCACCAACGTGGGTGTGGTCGTGCCTGTGCCGCTGCCCGCCGCCGCCCCGCCCTTGGTCCAAAAGGTGCCACCGCCAGGCGCAGGCCTCCGCCCACCGTCCCCACCATCGCTGCCCTGCACCGCCGTGGTGGCTGCGTTGACTGCTGTGAGGGCCATGGCCGCAGCTGCCTCGGTAGGTGTGCTGGCCCCTCGGCTACCTGCCGCGCCGCTGGGCCCGGCCCCCCCAGAGCCCCCCCCCGTTCCTGCCCCAGATGCGCTGGTGCGCATGGTGGCCTCCTGCTCTAGGCTGCGCTTGTGCTCCGTGCGGCGTGCCAGGTCATTCATGACGGCATCGCGCTCCAGCTCCTGCGGTGATGTGCCAGTTGCGCCGTTGGATGGCTGGTTAGTCTGGTGGTTGGTCCTTTGACCAGTTGGTTATGCGTTCGGTTGCAGGTGGGCAGGCAGGGGTGGGTGGTGGCATGTGCAAGCGTAGCGGATGCTACCCCAAGCAGCTGTGGGCAGGTCATGCCAGCAGCGTAAGCATAGCGCGGGCAGGCAGAGAGGTGACAGTGGGGTTGAGGAGCGCTCGCCATCACTGCCGTGTGCATGCACATGCGTGTACACACGGAGTGCACAGCGTGCACACCTTTAATGTTGCGGTGCGGCCTCAGGGACTTGCTTTGGCAATCGTAATAAGCACAGGTTAAAGAGCGATAGCAGCCCCCTGGCTCTGCGCACACATTCAACGCTATCCGAAGCTGCGTAAGGCTCACATAGGTGCGTCGCTTGATAAGCCGCTCCCGCCCGTTGTCCTCATCGCTTGCACTGCCTGCGCCGTTGCCGCTCGCGCGCATTATGTCCAAGCCCACCAGCCGTTCCTCTCCAAAGGCACCAGACGTGCGCGAGGGTGTGTTGCCACCGCCCCCGGCCACGCCCTGCACCAACTGTAGGGAGCGGCGCAGCAGCGACTGCGAGCCAGCACCCTGCAGTGGAGAAGACTGCGAGCGGGGGGCGCTGTCCCCTGTCTCGGCGCGCAGCGGCCCCGCCAGCCCCAACGATTCACACGACTGCCGTATCTGCAAACAAGTGCGCAGAGGGAGAACCAGGTGTGAGGCGCACACTGGCCACCAGGCATTTTAACTCGGTGACATGGCACTGCACAGTCAACCACTCCTATGCTGGGGCCTCGTCCCCTTGTAGGCACTCTCCCCTTGTAGGCACTGTCCCCTTGTAGGCACTCTCCCCTTGTAGGCACTCCCCCTGCCCCACAATGTATCCAACCGAACACATCAGTAACATGCAATGCACGCGCAGTCACCTGTAGTTCAAGGGAGGGTCGAGTGTTGCGCTGCATAACAGGCAGCGTGATGGTGAACACGGTCCCGCGCCCCTCCTCGCTTTCGCAGGTGATCGCGCCATCATGTGCTGTCACAAGCTGCTTCACGATATTGAGGCCCAGGCCGGTGCCCCCGTACTTGCGTGTCACGCTCATGTCGACCTGCGCGGTACATTGCAGTACAATATAGCAGGACAATGCAGTACATTGCAGTATTGTTCAGTACATTGAGGTATGGCACAGCACATTGCGGTGCAGTACGGTACAATATGCGTTTGCAATGCATCATGGTGCGGCACGCACAGTGCAGCAGTAGAGGTGTCTCCCCAGGGCCTTGCAGTGCCCTGCCTCAGACGCTGTGAAGCGCCAAGCAGCCTGGCGCTGCGCCCGCAATCCAACCTCACACCTTCTTCGCCCACTTCCCGTCATGCCCAGCCAGCCTGGGCTGTGTCAAAAGGCCTTTGATGTGGGCTGTGTGCCATGTGAAAAGTTCAAAACTGCGCAAAGCTCACACCGCTCCACACACCTGCTCAAACGCGCCCCAGATGCTGGGGATCTTGGCCTTGGGGATGCCGATGCCCGTGTCCTCCACACGGAGCTGCGGTACAGCAGCATTACACAGCAGTACATGCTTGAAATAACCAGCAGTACACGCTTCAGCTGCATGCTCGCATCAGTACATGCCCGTGTGTGTTCTCTTCGCGAGCTAGCTGGACGGTCGCGGTCAAACGGCCCTGATGCAGGCTGCAGTCTAATGCAAGCAGCAGCCGGGAGTTCTTTGAGCATATGGCAAGGCATCTGGAGCAGCTGCAGGCAGCACCTCCATGTCCCCAGTGCCTGCTTCTCATTTCCCCACCTCCCATACTCCCAAGCAGCTACCAGCCCACCCTTCCCCACCCCCCATACTCCTAAGCAGCAACCATGCCCACTGCGAAACATAGTCATGGACAGACTCGCTGCTAGCCTCCCTCCCTTCCCCCACGCACAATGACACGGGACCCCATGGTGTCTCCTGGTCGCACGGTCACCACCACTTGGCCCTGTTGGGTGAACTTAAGGCTGTTACCCAGCAGGTTGTACAGGATCTGCAGGGGGCGGTACAGTTGCAAGTTGCACGTGGCAGGCTGTGTTCAAGTGCGGTGTGCAGGCAGGGTGTGCTTGACATAGGCCCCAGGCCCCTCAACCCATGCATTCCCTGCTTTCCTCCCTCATTCCGCGTCTCATCCCCTTCCTCCTCTCATAGCCATTGAAGGCCTGGCCCCCACATGAGGCCTGCCACTCTTCCCTCTTCCTCCACCCACTACCGCTCTGCCCCCTCCCATCCACCCACCCCCGCTGCCCCAGCCCCTCCCCCCTCCGTGTACCCACCACCACCACCACCACCACCCTCCGGTCCCCTCCCCTCCCCACGCACCTGCACGACGCGTGAGAAGTCGCCGATGACGAGCGGCGTGCGCGGGTCAATGGAGCGCTTGATGGTGACCTCCTTCTTGGCCAGTGGGCTCACAATCTCTACCACGTGATCCACAGCCTTTGCCAGGCTCACCACCTCGTGCTTGATCGTCAGCTTGCCTGCACGTGCATGCGAGGGTGGTGGGGCAGGTGGCACGCACAAGCGTACAGTGGAGTTGGGGGGGGAGGGGAGGGGGCCGTGCAAAGCAGCACGTATGGGGTGCCAGGTGTAGTGCACCCGGCGCTGTCCATGCCGTACACAGCCGTCGCCACGTGCCCCCCTTCCCCCTCACCACAGTCCCCGCCCCCCCCATCAAATTGATCCAGCGCGCTACCGATCGCCCAACAACCAGCCCAGCGCTGAAGAACCCCGATATATTGAACGAGTTAATAACCCAACAAATCCAAACCAGCTGAATTGCCCCAGCCGCCGCACGCACCCTCCTTGAGCGCGGCCACATCTAGGATGTCATTGATGATGTTCAGCAGGTGGTGCGAGCTGTTCTTGATCGTGCGCACAAACTGCTGCCCCTTGGCGTTCATCTCGCCGCCCGAGCCGCGGCACAGCGCGTCAGAGAGCTGAATGATGCCGTTCAGCGGCGTGCGCAGCTCGTGGCTCATGAGCGACATGAACGCATCCTTGCGCGACACCTGTGTGTGGCCAGGCCGGGGCAAGGGTGGGTGGTGGAGGGGGAGGGGTGTGTGGTGGGGGTGAGTGTGGTGACGGGGCGGATGTGCGCGGGACTAGGTGGGTGGGTGCTGAGGGGTGGGTGGTGGGTAACAGTGGCGATGGGCACAGGGAGAAGGCAGGGTGGAGGCAGGCAAGAGGCAAGCAGGAGGCAGATGGGTGTTGTTGAAACCACTCATGTGCACTCCGTTATGCCTGGTGCTAGAAGCACTCGTTCTGTGCCTTTGCGTGTGCCTTCGCATGTGCACGCACCGCGTCCTTGAGGTCTGCAACCATGGCAATGCGGTGCTGGTTCTCTGCAATCGCCTGCGCCGCCAGCCGGCGCTGCGTGATGGTGGTGTAGTTGGAGTACATGATGGAGGAGGAAAAGAGCACCTGCGGCAGTACAGGGCGGCAGTACAGTTTCAGTACGGTGGCAGTACGGAGGTGGTGGAGGCTACAGGAGCAACGCGCCAGAGGCGGCTGAGAGGGGAAGGGAATTTGGTGGGCCGGCAGTGGCAGCACAGCCTTGAGGTTCTAATAGAGACATATGTGATATTTGGTGATATGTCGATATGTGGGAGCGGCGATATGGGGGGGAGTCAGCACGATTGAAGCAGCGTGCATCAAGTGCATTCTAGATTGGCATCAGGCCGTGCGTTGTTTGCTGCCCAGCGTGCCCGGGCAGCAGCTGCTCATGCCATCGTGGACGAGTGCTCGGCGTGCACGGTGCAGGAAGGAACGGGCATCAGCAGGCAAACAGGTCCTGTCCAAACATTCGGCCTTCTGTGCTTGCGTCCCACCTTTGCCGTGAAGTTTGCAAACGTGCACAGCACCTCGTTCCTGAACACTTGTGCAGGGTACATGTAGCCCATGAGCCACACCGCCTGCAACACAGTGCAGCGCATCCGCGGCTCAAAAGATTATTCAATTGATTAAGATGGTGGTGCTGCGAGTGCAAGCTCAGGTGCATAACCAGCGCGAATCCCACCCCACCCCACCAAATCAATCTTTGCGCCCCATCCATAACAACCCACCCCCCTGCCCTCTCGCTGGCCCGCGAACAGCAGCCAAACAATGAGCCGCACCGGGAACAGCGCCCAGATGATGAGGGTGCAGATGTAGATGAAGACGAGGGAGCGCTTGGCGGTGCATGAGTTCTCACCCCCGCCCTCTGCACGGATCGCACTGAACACCATCGCGCCCATCTCATGCAACACGTACACAAACAGGATGGACGACACTACAAACGGCAGCCCTGCACGTGTGGGAGCAATCAATCAAGGGGCAGTTGGGGGGCCTGGAGTGAAGTGGGCAGGGTCAGTGTCGGGGTGGGGGTTGGAGATGAGGTAGCAAGCACAGTCAGAAGTGTTGCCCAGCTACCTGCCAGGTCCCCATTGTGCTGAATGCTCCCAGGTCCCCATTTGGGCCTTTTGGGTGCCAGCCATGTCAGACTGCTGCCCAGCAGCCCAAACTGCCCCCGCCTGCCCAGCCCTGCCCCTCCCCCACCCTTTTCCCTCTTCGCTGAGGGTGCCCTCAGCAGCTCACACTCACAGTGCCAAGGCTTGGGCAGCAGGTGTGCCACAAAGCCAAATGCCACCATGGCCACGTCCATAGCCATTGCCATGGCCGTGCGCCGCGGCGTGAAGTCCGAGATCTTGGACAGGATGTACACCTGTACCGCAGGCGGCACATGCAGTACAGGCGGTACAATCAGTACAGCTGTAGCGAGCGCGTGCGCACTGGAGCACACATGACGACAGCAGCCGTGGTGCTCCAGCTCTTTACACCCTGTCGCAACACAGCTGGGACTGCTGCGCTGCGCTTACTGGGCACAGCAGGGGCGTACCATGAGGGGTGTGGTGACCAACCATTGGATGTAGCGCAGCGGCACTAGCCTGCGAGCCATGTGCGCAAGGTGCAGAAAGACAGCAACACAGCTCAGTCCAGTTGATGCATCGCACAGGCCCGTGCATGCACTGCAGCCACTGCACATGGCCGTGGCAGTGTTTTTGCTCCCTGCCCCCATCATGCACACCCATAGGCACGCATGTCTCATGTCGTCATGTGCGCTGGCCTGCATGCTGTGCTACATCACTGTGCTGCATAGCTTTGCTGTACGTCGTGCGACCCACTCACACATAGCCATGCAGATCCATGACCACAGCAGCGCGGCCTGTGACCAGCATGAGGTCTGTGTAGCACGCCGCGCCCTGCGCAGCACGTCAACCCAGGTGCCGCACACGGCAATCCAGTTATTTAGGGCCCATGCCCCATGCCCTATCCCCAGTGCCAGCCAGGCATAAGTATCAGAACCAGCTTGTATGATGCTGCACAGTATGTCAGTGTGCCTCATCTTACTGGACGCCCCTGTAGCCCGGTTGATTGGTTGCTGGAGCTGTGCTCAGAGCTGTGCTGACACATCCCCCAGCTGCCAGGAGCACTGGCGTGCTCAACCCAGGAAGCCAGCGCTGCTGTGCTCGACCCTGTGATGTGGCCCCTAGACCCCAGGGAGACTGTGAGGAACTGATGGTTGCCAGGCATGCAGCTCTGGCTACTGTGCGCCCACCACATGCGTGCTCAGGTGCATGCGGCTGCGTGTGCGCACTTTGATGGTGCAGGACAGCAGCGCCAGCTGCCGTTTGGCAGCACTGTCCTCAAACAGGAAGGAGGTCAGACTGCACGCCGCAGGATCAGCAAGCAGCTGGGTGTTAGACTTTTACGTGTTTAGGCAAGCAGATGGCCACATGGTTTTTGCAGGCCGTCACAACATGCAGATGCTGTGTTGCAGCACGACACCTTGCAGGATTCAAAAGTGCACGCCAACCACATCCCCAGCTACGCACTTGAGCACGAGCGCGGTGAAGAATGCTGTGGCGCTCATCTGGTACAGCGACAGCGGGACCTGCATGCAAGCATACCGCATGCAAGCATGGCGCATGAACGGCCCGGACAGCATGCATCTCCAATGGGCCAGGCGTTATAAGCAGATCAATGAGCATGGTGCAGGTCGTTGTAGGCATGGTGCTGCACAAGTCATGTCATGCTTGCATGAAGGTCCACTTATTCTCAATTCGTCATGAGCTTTGAACGATCTAATCATCAAGCGCATGCGCACTCCGAATTTCGGAGACCCCTACGGAGCGTGTTGCGGGCACATGCCTTGGTGTGCAGGGCCCGAAGTGCCATCTCATCCTGAATCAGCAGCTTGGAGGCCAGTAAGCCGAAGCTTGCGTAGACGAGCACCGCCAAACTGCGAGAAGTCAGGGAGAAATGGCAGTGACAGCATCAGTGCATGGAGGGCACAATCAAAAGCAAGCCTCGTGATTAAACCCCTGTAAGCATGGAATCCATTGCTCACCAAGCGCAGCCAATCGTGGCTCGTCCATCAATTCCGTCCTCCATGTCCCTCTGCTCCTGCAGCACACTGCCTGCAGGTGGCGCTCCTGGCTGCTGCTGTGGCGCATCCTTCCGGCTTTTAGTCCGTGTGGTCTGCTCCCGTCTGCTCATGCCGTCCCTGGCCATCTCGTACCTTTGCCTTGTGTTCAAGTTAGACGTAGCTCCTGAACCCCATCCCAGCAAAATATAAAGCAGTTGCGCACACGCACATGTATCAAACGAGTTGCAGACTGCTCACGGCATGGCAATGCTCCTGCAACACTGGGTAAATCTTAAAGACGCGCGGTGAGCAGAGCACCATTTGTGAGAGAGAAAAAGGCACATGCTTTTTTTCGCGCTGACGTCACATTATGTACGCTGGTAAGCTGCGCCAGCTTCTCGCCACATGTACGCCTTGCTGCTGTGGCCGCCAACCACAGGGCACGTGGTGAAATCCGGATACGCCAGCAGGTTAAAATGAGACATGCAAGCCCACGCAAGCCGGTGGGTGCCCTTACATAAGCAGCAGCACATCGTGGTAGCCCTTCATGGTGGACGAAAGCGGGCTTGCAGGGCCCAGCGCAATACGTACAGCATTCTGTGCAATTGAAGCTCGTCGTCGTACAACCAACCATCTAAGCATCCCCTAACCCCTGCCCTAACCCCAACCATTCTAGATATGGCAGTCATCATTAGCATTCAGTTGGTCAGCAGGTGCGCAGCATCAAAAAAACCCACCACGATGGTCGATGGGCGCCATGACGGTTCCAGGACTCTCTCATGATGGTAAGAAAGGCCTATCATGTGCGGTATGTGTAGGCAGGCAGCATCTCTTGTGCTGTTTGTACTGCCATCTGAGGCACTTGGCTCCACAGTTTCCCACCTCAGCTGCCCCATGCTCAGCCCATGCAATGCTCCAGCACTCCACGACTCCAGTGCCGCGCCATGGAACGGTTGGGCTGACTTCACTTTTTGGAGACGGCGGCCTCAGCCTTCTGGTACAGGCTGATTACCAGCTTGGAGGCAGCGGCCAGCGCAGCGCTCGACTGCACGCCGTAGGGTCAGCAAGAATTTGGGCATTAGATAGTTTGCGTGCTTTTACAAGCAGATGACCTCATAAATGCAGGCCATCACAGCATGCCTATGCTATGTTGCAGCACGCCACCTTGCAGGATTCAAACGCGCGTGCCAACCACGCACAAGCACAGTGCCCTCAACCCCAGCCCCAACCCAGCTACAATACCCATTGCCAAAGCAGCAAGACAACAAGAGCAGGTACAGGGGCCAGGGAAGCACAGCAGCCTACCTCATTGCTGAACTTGGTGCCAGCCGCCACCAGGGCAGCAAACATGCCCAGCACCAGCAGCTGCGCCACAGCCACGGGCAGCGGACCACGCCTGCGCAATGCATCGCATTGCAGCATCACAACAGTCATACCTGCTAGCTCCAGCGCCCAGGCGGACAGTGAGAAGACAAGCGCAGAAGTGTGAGGCACCAGCTCAAGGGCACTACGAAACAGCTGGTTGGTTGTGCAGGCCATTGCCACACTCACCGCTTGCCAGGCTTGGCCTCAGGAGCCTTGGCTGCTGGGGGCTCCACCCTTTTCACAGGGGCGGGGGCAGG
>BDCZ01000294.1:0-59862 GCA_001662365.1 Chlamydomonas applanata | reverse complement strand
GGGGGGGGGGGGGGGGGGGGGGGGGGGGGGGGGGGGGGGGGGGGACGGGGTGACCATGCACAAACATGCATCACAATCTAATATAGCTCCGCGACGCCCGCGTATGGCCAGGTGCAGTCCCACACCTGGTCTGCGTACCCCGCCTGCCGTAGCCCCTCAGCAAACAAGTTGAGCGCCACAAAGTCATACACGTTGGAGGAGTGGGCCGCCAGGTATGACACAACCTCACTGTAGTGCACAGTGCATGTGTCGCATTGCACCGTGGCACGTGGGCCTTTGCTTTGAACCTTCGTTCAGGCTCCGATATGCGGAAACTTCTGCCAAACATCATGTTGTTGATATAAATACTAGGTGCAGGCCAAGGGTTTGCAATGCGGCTCCCAGATGAGCCCCAAGGTTCTCATGCTGACGAGTTCCACACAATGATGCTGTGCACGGGCGGTGCTGCACATGCGTCATATCTGGATGCGTAAGGACTAGGGCCGCAGCGGTTTCTGTTGTCTTATGAAACTGAGGCGGGCAGGTACCATACTTGGACAGAGCAACGCCAGCGAACGCCCCGAGGCACATGTCCCACCACCCACCGCAGGGCCCCGCCTGAGTGACACAGACCATGCAGCTGTGCACACCACACCTGCTAAGGCCCGGCACCCGCACATGCGGGCCCATTCCAGTGACCAGCTCAGCTGCACGGCGCAGGTGCCGCACTGCGTTTGCACTGCTCCGCAGGCTGCAGGCCTTGTCCACGCATGCCTTGGCCACGCGCTCCCGGAACTCAAATGAGCGTGACTTGAGTGTATAGACAGGGATCAGCTGCAGCAGGAAGAGTGGACAGAGCTTGCTTTCAGTGCAGAGCATGGAGTGCGCCTTCCATGCTCGGCTACGCCTCGGGCCGCATGTGCCGCCCATGTTGCACTCGTGCACACTATGTCCCACCCCTCATTTCGTGTCCTTCACGCACAGACAGCGTTGCGTACCTGTTGACTTGATAATGGTGCATTCGTAATGGGGTCTGTGTCCTTGCCGCTGTGAAAATGTGCCTCAATTGCACTTCGCTCGTAGACTTGTCCCAGGGCATTGATCACTGGGTCTCGGAATAGTTGCAGCGTAATTGGACAGCACAGGTCTGGCGGTGTTTCGAACAGGGACAAATCATCGTCCCTGCCTGTTTCAACAGCTCTACGCATTGACATATTCTGCATCAATATCGTCATCCTCTGCAGCATCTGTCATGGTCTGTTGGCCTTAAGTGCTACGGGCAGGTGTGATGATAAGTGCATGTGACGACACGAGGTCAGACTGCGGCAGCAGCAACACACTGGGAGCTGCTGAGACTGTTCACATGTGTGCTGCCTGCAGCCTTCGCACGCCATACAGTATCCATGTTGCCAGCTGAAGCCGTGCAAGCCTGATCTCCTGAGGCGGGTTGACTGTCTGAGCGCTGTAGGGGTAGCCTCAAACTGTGCCTGGGCTCCTGGGGCCCTGCGCCTGAAGTTTGTGCCTGGGATGACAACAGCCTCCGCCAAGGCAGCAGTGTCCCAGCAGGCATTGTGCCCATGGCTGCTTCTGGCTGGGGCTGCTGCCCACCAGCCACGGCACAACGAAGCGTGCACGGTTCATGCGGCTGTTCCTTGTTTGAAGGGACTCGTTTCTTGATGCACACATCACACAGAACAGCAGCAGCTATAACTTTAAGAGGATTTTCGCATGCCTCACTGCACCAAGTTGACAAAGCCGTCAAAACTACATCGTTGAATGCTCTACCTTCCCACACATGGTCTCAGTGCGCCATTCTGTTAGCACACGATTATCATCTCCCCATAGTGCTGTCCAAGGCACCTCCCCACGCTTCACTTGCGTGACAATAGCCATGCAGCATATGCGAGCGGTGTCCCCAGTACAACAGCAAGCGCGATCACAGGGCTCGGCTTCAAGGTTAAGGGTGCTAGCACTGTGTAGCTGCTGTACTTGATCGCGGCACCGCCTGCAGCAGCAGAGCAGCACAGCCGCAGCATGCGATGATTGATGCAGGTGATGAGTGGCAGTGCAGGCACACCTGCGATATGCCGTGATACTCTTATGATCATGATAATAATGATGGGCGTTATGATGGGCGTGCTGGATGCAGTGTGGTCTGTACAACGCCACTTGCTGCACATGCACTCGCGGCGACCCGAGTGTGCATCGTATGCCATCCCACATGCATGGAAAACAGTGATGCAGTGGACCTCGTGCACAACGCACTTGAAACAGACAGTAACACGAGCTTGACCAAGAAGCTGAGGTCCGAGTCGGCCTCCTGTGGCTGCCCACCATCACCTGCACCAAGCAGCAGTCCATACAAGCGTGCATGCTGGTTCTCAGCATGTTCTTTTCCAGATGCTTGACTGCCCTTTACGGTCCAAGATTTGCACACCGTGTGTACATACATGGCTCCCCATCCCCATGCACCATGCACCTCCATGTGTCACCTTGTGTGGCTCGCACAATCAATCGATGCTGTCCTGTTCGCGATGCTGGGATTTCACGCAATGGTGCGTGTTGGCATCCTTGTAAGGGAGAAACGCCAGGACCTGCAAACCCCAGCCTCGTCGTCAGGTTCGCTGATGCAGGAAACCAAACCGTGTGCACACGCTGTTGCTCCTCACTTAGACTTAGATGGTGGGGCACAGTGGCACTGGTGCGATGCCCTCGCAACAGCCTGCTGCTGCGCAGGATGGGCCCACGGGATGAAATCGTCTGCATTTCTAGTTAGATCAAAACGAGAAAGGTGAAGCAATGGCGTTGGCTAAAAAAGGAGTCATCTGTACCTGCGACCCAGGCACTACTAGTATCATCGACTGGGTCGGATTACCGCCTCAGTGCAGGGAACCACAAAGTTCAACATACAATTCATCCAAAACTGAATGGGGTGAGTGCTGTGCAGCCACCTTTAAATTGACAGCCCAGTCGTGCTCGACAGTGCACCGCACATCCCACGCTGATTGCCGCACAAATCATACGTACAGTCCAATGGAGCATGACAATGCTCAGAAGCGGGTTCAAGTCACAAACACGCATGCAGCTGCGACCAGATCACGGCAGCCACATCCTGCTGCACTTGCTGGTGCTGGCGCTGTAGATGGATTATCCGGTCCACGCCGTGCATGGCCCGACATGGCCCAGCATGACATACATGTGCATACAATTGCAGGCACTGTGACATGATCAGACTACCTTTGACGGCCCTGCTGCTGCTGGCGTGTACGCTGCGGGCCAGCTGCACGATCAGCATACCACTCACCTGGTGCGCACCGAGCGGCCATCTTCCTTCTTGTCAGCTGTGCCCACATGCTGTGCTCAGTGCCTCCCAAGCCAGCATGCAGCGTGCAGTGTGTGCGTGATCCGGCTGCTGCGCAAGCATTGTGCCCCATGTGTGCTACATGCAGGGACTCAGCAACCTCCAAATGGCTGGTACCTCTCAGCCTGGGCACGCCTGCACAGCAGATCAAGGTACGAGGCTCAAACCTAGTCCCAGGTAACTAATAATAATACGGCGTGTCACAGATGTGTCTGCATGCCGGAGCCCGACAGTCCCAGGTAACTGATAAGTGTGTATTCCGACCTGCACTCAGTCTGCACACCCAATGTGAGAGGCCACATGCACATGGAATTCGTCAGCTGCGTACCACATCTTGTTCCATCTTGTTCCACTTCAAAGGTTGTGTGAGCGCTGACACCACGTAGCTGAACATGTGCTGTGAAAGTGCCGGTCCTGCGTACCAGTCGTGCGCGCATGACTTGTGTGGTGGGAGCTCACTCCACAGGTCATCCTGGACACGGGCAGCTCGCTGCTGTATGCAAACCCTGGTGCAGCATCGGGCGCATACGTACCCTCCAAGTCCAAGACTGCTGTCAACACCAGCAAGTCGTGAGTGACTCCACTCATCTGCCTGGCTGACTGTCTCGCCTCACCTGGCTGTCTAGCTCTTGGGATGTGGCTGGCTACCCGCTGACTCCCGGGTGCTCCCACCATTACATGATGGAGCTAATGCAGGGCTCAGGCAGCTGCAGATTGTGTGAGCCTGTACCTTGCTGACATGTGTTGGGTGCAGCTCCTGATGCACAACATTGGGCATCTGCGCCAAGTCGCGCTGCTTGTCGTGCCTGAGCCTTCCTTGCTAATGCTCCGTGCTTCTATATGCTGTGCAGAACATCGGCGTTCTACTTCCCCACCTTCAGTGTCACGGGCACCTTGTTCAAGGATAAGCTCAGCCTGGGCAATGCATCTCTACCCTCCCACACTTTCCTGGTGGCTAAAGCAGTGCCAAACAACAATGGGCCTCAGGGACTGCTCGGCATGGTGGGTGCTGGGTGCAGCTGAGACCCGCTCAGAGCTGCAACTGAAACAGTTGTGTGCACGCCAGTGCACGGGGGGGCTAGCCCGGCGTGTAGGCAGTCTAGGCACTGTGCGCCGGTGTGCGGCCAGTGCACAGCAGCGAATGTGTGCTGCGTGGCAAGCATTTACCATAAGCTGATGCAAATATGGTCGCACCGGCTATTGACGTACTGTGCTGGCCGATTTTGTTGCTGCAGGCTTGGCCTGGCTGGGCGGCAAAGGGCATGTGCACAACTGGGTCGACCTGCAGCTCATGTGGTGGCAGCAACGCAAGCACCACCCCCGTGTTCAAGGTATGCAGCGGCACTGGGCTGTACCTTATGCATCAGCGGCAACTGCTTTCGCTGTTGCTTGGCTGTTGCATCTGGCGTTAGCCCAATGGTGGCAAGCACTGGGTGATGTGCAAACCAGGAAAACGGCCCATGTCAACGGCCTGAAAACGTTGCCCAGCTGCTCGTCAGACAGCACTGGTCCTCCCCACAAGCAGACAGGCATGCTAACTCCCACACCCCGCACACAGAGCCACCTGCAGACGTATTTGCCTTGTTACCATGTTTGCCTTTCTTGGAGTGCAGCAAATCCCTCAAATGTGTGCTTAATATTGTACCACATGCGGTTTCAACTGCGCATGCGTTGATGCACGGCTGCACGCACCGCACAACTCTCCACCGCACTTGCCTTTTCACATGGCAGGCGCTGTACGATGCACGTGTCTTGGGCCCGGCCACCAATCTTTTCTCCACCTGGCTGACTACCAAAAAGGGTCTGGCCAGCGAGCTGGTGCTGGGAGGCACCAACACCAAAAAGTACACTGGTAGCCACGTGAGTTCATCAAGGCTTCGTACCTCATGACTTGCAGCCTGGCATACTCTGCATTGGGTTGGATTTAGTCTGATGTCAAGCTTGGGGAGCGTGAGAGGCTTGGGGGGATTGACTGAGACGAGGCTGTGTTGTCGTTGTAGCAGGACTGTTGTGTGACCTTTGTGTGTGCGGCATGCACAGAGCTGCCATGCTGATGGGCGCTACCTCATGTTGATGGAGACCGACAGGCAGAACTGTACTGTCGGTGCACGGTGCCGCAGGTGTTCACGCCGGTGGTCGCCAACAGCGGGGAGCGCACCGACTTTGCCAAAAACACAAATGTGTTCTGGATGTTCAAGGTGAACGTGTCGCTGGAGTACGCGGGGCCGAGTGGCCCACGGTACGAGCGGCTGTGCACTAGCTGTACCGCCATCACGGACAGGTGAGACTGGTGTGACCTTGTGTGTTACTGTGCCTGCTGGTGGCCTGCTCCTGCCACGTGTCGCATCAGTGCCTGCTGCCCTTGTCTTTTTCATGAGGGTGGTGGCACCACGTGAGCCCACAGCCAAGCATAGGAACCTGGTACACATGGACATGGAGCCTGCAGCATCGCAGTGCATGGAACATGATGATGTTTTCTTATTGGCCGTGGGGCACCTCAGCCTCACCTGCCTCCTACGCGCCACCTTCCCATGGCCCTCACTGACTGACTGACTGCTGTACGCAACGCAGTGGCAGCAGCACCGTGCGTGGCCCCACCTCCCAGCTCAGCACGCTGCTGCGTGGCATCACGCGGGCAGACAACTGCGCAGTGGCCCTGCTGCTCTCATTCAACGGCCAGCCCGCAGACGGCCGCGTCACCGACCGCATCCGCTGGCCACTCGCGCAGTTCACAAGCAGCAGGTGCCAGCCCCTGTACGCCCTCAACACCTTTTCATCCTCCCTGCCCTGTGGCGTCAAGGACACCTCCAAGTGGTGGACCTTGGGTGCGCCATTCGCCACCTACTTCCACCACATGTGCGTGTGTGCGTGGCACCCGGCATGCGTGCTGGGTACCTGCATATATTAGTTGTGTATGCATACATAACTAATGTATACAGGTACCCCGGACGCCATGTGAATCGTGCATCTGCCTTTTTATGCTGGTCGTACCAGGAATGCAAGTACAGTCATGCTGTAGTTACAGGATCGGTCTAGGATGTAGGTGTGCTGAATTCCAAGGGCCTTCCTGCGTGCCATGGGAGCCTGTGCCTGCAACCATAGGCCACACTACATTGTGCGTGCGCTGTCCATCAGCGTGCCCAATTTGCCCTGCACCCTTCCGAGTTCAGCGACTTGATCGTGCCGTGTTTGCTGCCGTGCACTGCGCAGCTACGACTTTGACAAGAGCCGCATCGGCTTTGCAGTGGCCACTTCGACCTGAAGGGCGACATGACGAGCTTCCCTCCATCTGATTTTGATTGACCTGGTCTGGTTGACCTGAACATGGTCAGGTCATGAATGGGCTGTATGCTGCAGGACTGAAGGTTGAACCGGGTGCTGGGGAGTGAATTGAGAGCGGCTGTAGTGACACCGGCCAGGGCCTGGTCGCACAGCAAATGGATGTGGGGAACCACCGCAGGAGGCCATCAACGCAGCTACTAACCGCTTAAAGTAAAGCTACCATTAAGGCCCATTAAGGCAGCCATTCAGGTTGATTGATTTCATCAAAAAGGCACCTTCCCTTTCATCCAGTGTGCACATGAGTTGGTTCTACGTTTTCATGGTTGCTTATTGAACGGCCCCGTCTGTTGTGAGGATAATTGCATTTATTGATCAGAATGACTAGGTTCCATCAATCGGCTCCGTAGATGTAGGGCGATGGTGAAGGTGTCCTATTGCTCAGACTACGTATGGGCTGCGTGAGGATGACATCTTTAATACCTTGCCGCCGCCGGCGCCCCCCTCCCCCCCCCCCTTTCCCCCCTGTTCTCCTCCCCTCTAGTGTGCGCAGCACAAACAGCTGTTCTCTCCTGCTCAGCCGCATCAACAGACACTGTGTATGCCGCAATGGCCGCAAATAGCGCAGTGTCATACAGCGCCTATCACAGTTCACCACAGTTCCACAAGGCATAAGACATGATGTTGCTCATCAACACTGCTACAAGCGCTGCCCACTCATTCCTTCACCTTCACCAGTCCCTGCCAGCATGAGAACACCGGCACGCTGCGACCCGGACAGTCTTGCAAAAACCAGTTGATGAATCGATCAAGAGGCTACCTCAGCCTGCTGCTCTCCTCCATCATGCCGCCATGGCTTCCTGCGTCTCACCAGCTTGACCACGCCTCCACCGAAAAAGCACAATGCCTTGTTTCAGCGTCTCCGTCTCCGTCCTCGGTCTCCGGCTCTACCAATAATGAAAACGAGCCAGGCCTGTGCCTCCGCACTGCCAATGACCACTCCACTCGCAAGTGTCATGACCATGCCTCTACAAAGTACCGGCCGCCTGTTGCCAGCTGCTTTACAAACCGTGCGGCGTCGTCCTGAGACAGCCCCCCATGCTCTTGCGCCACGTCCTGCGCTCAAGGTACACAACCCACCAGCAGGTGCGACTTTCATGCCGTAGCCGTGCCCCGCACGGTTCCAGGTTTCATGCTGCCATGAACATGCTGCAGAGGGAGGGGACCAGCGCCAGCCGCGCATGAGCCAGCAAGTGCATGGCTGCGCATGCCGAGGTACAAGAGCATGGTATGGGCCGAGCGAGCATGCAGGCTGCAGAGGTGCAAGGGCTGTGCAACTGGCCCGGCATAAAGGGCGATTACAGGGGAACAGCCGTGCTGCAGGTGACGCTGTTGGAGCCTGTCACAGGGGCTTGCCACGGCTGTGATTTACAATAAATAGGCATGATAGCATTCCACTGCAGGGAAGGTATCCCTGGGGATCGTCACAGGTGTTGCTCCACACAGGCGAGGGGCCAAAACGCACCGTGAGTGCTGACACCACGCCTGCCGGCATCTTGTTTGCAGACCCTGCGACGTATACAGTGCCGCCCCCCGCCAGCAGCGCCCACACGTCCGCACCGTGCTCACGCAGCTTGTGTGTGACATACACCTGTGACAGCAGGCAGCAGGCGGGTCAGGCTCTGCGGGGGTCAGGAGGTTGTAGGCCTTTCAAGGTCAAAGGTTCCGGGTGTGCTGAGCCTGGCTTCAGTGCTGAGGATCGAGGGGTAAGATTAGAAATTCAGATGCCTACGTGCGCATGGATGGCCACAAGGTGGGCTGCAAGGAATACCCAAGATCCAGATTCACAACCCAACACCCAACACCTTCACACGCCAAACCCTTGTGCGCCCTGTCAAGCTGCAGGCGAAGGAGCTGGGCGCACCTTCGATGCCTGGTCGCGGGAGAAGGCGGTGACGAGGCCGTTGGGCGGCGGAGCCAGCACGCCTGCGGCCTGCAGCGCGCCCCATTCCTCCTCATAATAAAAGTCGGCGTCCCGGCTGCGGCATCCAAAGTACAGTGAGCACTGCGCGGGCAGCTGTGCAGCAGCAGTAGCAGCAGCAGCAGCAGCAGCAGCAACAGCACCTACGCCTGCGCCTACGCCTGCGCCTGGGGCTGGGCCTGTGCCTGCTGTGCCACTGCTGCTACTTGGCTCGGCTTCACTGCTGCTGCTGACCCCGTCCTGTGAGGTCCCCGCCCCCGCCTGTGCAACTGCTGCCGCCAGCATAGCTGCACGCTCCTGTAGGAACGCACGGAAGGGCGCCACACCCGTACCAGGCCCCACCATAAGCAGCGGTACCCGCGGATTCTGTGGCATGCGCAGAGCACCCCGCTCCGCCCACACTGCGACCTGGTCCCCTGTCCCCACGCTGCCTGCTGTGAGGGAGGCGAGGTAGCGGGAGCAGAGGCCTGTCTTCTTCCGCTTGTAAGGGGTGGTCCAGTTTACCACGGCGACGGTCAGGTGAGCAGCTGCTGGGTGCGCCCTGCCGAGTGCACACCCCATCGATTTGTACACCGCATTGGTACAGCATGTGCGCAGATCAGCATACGGCCGCTGCCTTCGTCCAACCGCATGCGCCATTGATCAGTAGCTAACAAAGATACAAACACGTAGGGATGTGCATGCACGCAGCACGTGCACGGGCCGTACACCACACGTCCCCAAGGTGCGTCACGCGGCAGCACAGCAAGACACTGCGCGCTGCTGGCCGTTTACAAAGGACATCACAGCAGCGCACGCAGGCAGCACACACTGAGATCCCTTGTGCCGCAGGCATCACACCTGAGAGATGATGCAATGGAGAAGTGGCGCGGCTTGAGGGGTGGAGCCGCCTCCAGCAGCCACTCCAGTGGTGGGCACGCGGACTTGAAATCAGCCAGCACCTCCAGCACTGTGCGCCCCTCTCGCGCATTGTAGCTGCACAGATAGGTATAGGGTGACACAAGCAACAGGTAGGTGGCTGAGGGCGAATGCTAGGGGAGAATGCATGCCGAGTAAGGGCAAAAGGAGGCACATGATGAGGGGGCAAGCGACGTAGTAACGTTTGGGTGAGCAACAGCACGCAAGTGGGGGCAAGGCCTGGATAGTTCAACCCCAGCCATCCCAGCCCAACTCCAGACAAGTCAGCCCTACTGGCCCCCTCCACAGGAACAGCCGCTGCATGCACGTACGTGTACAGCTCGTCCCGCCCCTCAGCCGTTGCAAAGTACGCGAGCCGGTCGCGCTCCATGCCCGGGGGGGCAAAGTGCTGCAGCACCTGCACCAAGGGGGCACACACCAAAGGCGCTCACGATCACCATATGTACCGCATGTACCGCATGTAACATGTGCGGCAACCTGTAAGGCTGCTAGCTGGCTGGCTCCCACAGCGTGCTGATGCGCTGTACTTGCATGGCGGCAGTTATCGTAGCCAACAGCTGTGTACTGATACCAGACAAACAGTCCCTTCCCATGCACTTTCCCACCTCTTTTCCCACCTGGAAGAAGTACCGCCGAGGGGACGCGCTTGCAACGTCCAGCACCCCTGCTACCAGCGCGCGCACACTGGCCTCCACGACTGGCAACTCCGCCTGGTGCTGCTCTTGCAAGTGGGCCTGACCCTCTACGGGTTCTTTGTCAGCCAGGAGCTGAGCTGCTGCAGCAACGGCGGATGGGCCCTGTGGGTTGACTTCCACGCGCACGCGTGCCGAGCCGTCCAAGCCCAAGCGTGCCAGCAATGTGTCAACGGCGGCGCGCGGCGTACGGGGCAGTACAGCTAGTACGTCGCCTGTGGGGGAGTACAAGTGGCGGCACGCGTTGGGGCACTAGCAGCTCGTGTTGCATGCAAGTGCACGAGATGCTGGGAAGTTGATGAGGTGGGTTCACACGAGCACAGTCCAGGTGCGGCGCGGCACAGCTGGCCTCAAGTAGCAGGCAAGGATGCGCATCAGCGGGGCAGCACATAGGCGTGGCAGATGGGCTGAGCTCTAAATCGGCCATCGCACGCATGCACCTGGTTCAAAACTGATGCCAGAATCGCCAAGGTCGAGCTCGATGTGGCGCGTATCTTGAAAGTGTGATGCGGCAGTCAGCCTCCGGTTGGCAGCCACCCGCGCCATGTATGGCCTCCATGGCCCATATGGCCCACGGTAAGCCTGACTACCCGCAGGCACAGGGCGGTGGGTCGATGTGCTGGTACCAGCCTGCTCCCCTTCCGTTGAACTGCCTGTGCTGGTGCTAGATGTACCAGGCAGCAGCCCTGCAAACCCTGACGCAGCCGCTGCTAGTACCCTGAACGCGCAAGATGCGCGCACAGCTGCCACCCACTCCCCCTCCTTGTCTTCAGCTGCCTCCTGCCCTTGTGGGGGTGTGCTGTGGGAGCTTGTGGGCAGGTAGGTGACTCTGAACTTGGGCTGGCCTAGTTCGAGCAGAGAGGTGGGGGACAGCTCGGGCTGCAGGTGTGCAGGTGATATGAGGGGCGCATTGCAGCAGGTAGAACAGACTTGAGGATGTGATCCAAGGTGTGACGTGGCTTATGATGCATGCGACGGAGGAGGAGGGGAAGTTCACGTTCAAGCCAGTCACACTTGCAGAAAGGGTGTGCGTGTGTGGGGTGAGAGGCATGCGGCATGCACCTCACTGCACAAAGTGCTCCACTTTGCACGCCGCCACAGTGCGGTTCGTGCTCCCCAGCAGGCAGCACGCAGCCCCAACCCCGAACCACAGTCTTGAGAGACCAGCCATAGATAGGTAGATAGATAGATAGATAGATAGATAGATAGATAGATAGATAGATAGATAGATAGATAGATAGATAGATAGATAGATAGATAGATAGATGTACCTGTGGCACCCCAGGCGGCAGCGGCCCAGCCACCGCGCGCGCTGCTTTCCACAGAGCTGGTGCCCATCTGTCCAAAGCCGCCTCATAACCGCCCTGTGCTTGGTCATCTCCCAGGCCCAGGTCCAGCAGCTCCCGTGCACCCAGCTGCACCAGCCGCCGCCACAGCTTCTTGGCCGCGGTCTGCGCGCCACAACCGCACGTGCACAGGCAGGCGTCTGCGGATAGGACCGGATCGGCTTGGCACTCTGATGGTGGTCTTCACAGCTGACACTGGCTGACTTGCGACATTGCATGGCACGGCTCCCTGCCGTGTAACATGGCCCATGGCCCAGAGCCGGGCACATGCTGGGAGCCTTTGAACCTCAGCCTTTGTCAGTATCTGCAAAAGTATCTGTATCAGGCCGGACAGCCCAGCGCCCATGTCCATCAAATCAATGGACATATAAATGAAGTTGGGGGAAAAGCAGGGCGAGGGCACGGCACATCATGTTCATCACACCAGTACAACAGTGAGATTGCGATGCCATTGAAAGACGCAGGCTACCATCAATCCAAGCTCACATTGAAATTGGGGTAGCTGGAGTCGCCGAGCCCAAACACAGCCATGTGGCAGCCGGCCAGCGAGTCAGTGGGCAGCGATTTGCGCAGCAGGAACCGCCAGAAGCGGCGCATGTTGTCCGGCGGGTCTCCCTGCGCCGAGTGCATGGACCACAGCGTGCAACCAAAGCTTGGATAACAAGCACAGCACGAGACGCCTGCACGGAGCTGTCGGCAGTTGTGGTACTAGCCACATTAGCCACAGGGCTGAACAGGTGTGTGCCACTCTGGCCGGACAGTGGACATATTATACATGCAAGATGCATGCTGGACCGTCTGGATCTGATGGGCCACTTGACTGTTTGCTGAACAAACGGACTATCTTCTCTCTCAAGATTCTGCTGCTGCCAGCTGCCTCACACCTGCCCTGTGGTGGCAGCCACCATGATCACCAGCCGCTGCTGTGGCAGGCATGCTGGGTCAAGAGCGTCCATGGCGCTGACACGAGGCGCGAACCGCAATGCAGCGGCTTCGCGTGCCAACCGCTCCGCACAGTCCTGCAGGCATGGCACCGTGCGCATGCAATGGGCAACACATGTAGCATGTGCACAGTCATAATGCATCATGGGCAGGTGGCTGCCGGCCATTACGCCCTCATCACATGCATACAATGCATGTGCACATGGCTGCAGGTGGTCTCAGGCATACATAGTGCTAAGCCTGATGTCTTGCCTACCTGTGCATTCCCGGTCTGAGAGCCATACAAGATTAATACCGGTGCATCCATCGCATATGGGTTACAAGGCTACATGTGAGAGGTGTACAAGCCAGAAAGAAGATCAAAACAACTATCCCGGCGAGAACCTTCTCATTTGGTTATCATTGTCGTTATCACACCGAACGTTTTGTCACCGCATGCATGCGTTGCGAAATTTCGTTCAGAAACGGAGATGGCTGAGGCTGGGGGAAGGGACGAAAGCAGGGTTTGTGTTGGCGAGCCTGCACAGGAACAAGATGCTGAGGATTTGGAGCTAGCAGCAGCTCTGGATGGATGGGGTGACGATGCGGTGGGTTCGCCTGCACTTCACGTGTGCCAGGGTTTTTGCTGTTTTGTTTCCAGCCCCTCCCAACAGCGTGCATCTGGTCCGCAGGATGAGGGAGGGGCGGACGACGGGCACTCGGCACAGGCAGGTACCCATGCAGACCATGTGGGCGACGACGCCATGCAATCAGCTCCCGAGTCGCGTGGGGACCAAGGGGAGCTGGGGCCAGACAACCATGCTCACGGCATGGGCGCCTTGGGCGCATGGCTGCCTCGTGAGCTGCTCCTGCGTGTGTTTGCATTTGTGAGCGCTGATGACCTGCTAGCCGCAGCGCGTGTGTGCCGCGCGCTGCGAGATCTGGCGGCGGAGGAAATGCTGTGGCGGCGGCTGTACTGCGCGCGCTGGGGCAAGCCACGTGCACAACAGGGCGATACGAGCTGGAAGGTGTGTGTGCGTGCGCGCGTGTGTGTGTGTGCACGCGCAGGGTGTGTGTGGGGGGGTGTCCTCACACAGCTTGGGATGTGGGTTCAAGGGCAAGCGTTCAGAAGGGGTCGTGCTCTTGAGCGGGCGGCGTGGCAGCGGCTGCAGCCAAGCATGCGCATCTCATGTCATTGACTTTGGCTCCAGGAGCAGTGTCATGGACGAAATGCACAAGTGTGGGCATCTCTGTGTGCTGCCTTGGTATTGTAGGTGCAGTACATCCAGCGGGACGCTGAGGAGGCGTGTGCGATGGATTCGGGGGATGCGGGGCAGTGGCCGGGCCCAATGCAGGTAAGTGTCGTGTGACCGGTGTGACCGGGGAGCTCTGCATGTGGCTGCCCTGCAGCCACTCATCTTCATGCCGCAGTAGCGGCAGTACGCTGGGGTGCTGGGCAGGGCGCAGCCCGGGTGGATGGGGGCTTTTGCATGGCCCTTCCAGCTGCAGCGTGCAGCCATATGGCGGCACGCAAGCATCCAGCAACAGAAGGGCATGCTCTGGGTGTTATGCTGTGTGCGCACCGCTTCGTCTGTACCGCTGGGCCTGTACCGCAGGCGCTGTACCGCGACATGCGGCGCGCACGGCGGCAGCAGGCGCTGGGGCGTGGCCAGGTGGACGATGCCATGGAGGTGCCTCGCAGCGAACTGCAGGTATGGGGCGTCGTCTGTCGCCCGTGGCGCCATGCTTTTGACTTGCCCCATAGAGGGGCACACACCTCGACTCCTTTACATGGAAGGGGAAAGAGGAGGGGGCTGAATGCTTAGGGCACCAGTGCAGCATGGTGAACAGGGGCAGCGTAAAGAAGTCAAGGACCAGCTTATAGCAGGCAGGCTACTGTGGGAGGAGGAGCTCTGGTCAGGCCCTGCGCACGTCTGAGCAAATGAAAGTGCGCATGCTCGTAAAGAAGGTATGGCGTGCGCCTTATACTGATACAGTGCGAGTGTGCTGCGGTGCAGGAGCGGCTGGCTGCATGGCGGCGCACGCATGGCCACCCACAGCCCCCGCCCAACACGACGTCATCCCAACCAGCACCACGGCCGGGCCCATCTGGTATCAGTGCCTCCCTTGGCCGTCCATTCTCTGGGGCTGCAGCGTCCAGTGCATGCCACCCACAATACCAGCAGCAGCAGCAGGCGCACCAGCAGCGCCTGCAACAGCAGCAGCAGCAATGCCTGCAGCAGCACCGGCTAGCCCCTGCAGGTGATGATGCAGCAGCATGCAGCCCCTCTCCACCACGTGGGGCCGATGATGCAGCAGGCAGCAGCTCAGGGCGGGGGGCACAGGCAGGCGGCTATGTGCCTCCTGTGCGCCCCAATCTCTTGGCCCCACGCGGGCGAGATGCTTACACGTGGGATGTCATCGGGGCGTACTACTGCTGCAGAGAAACAGGCTGGGTGCATCTGTGTGATCACACATGCCGGTGAGTCACACATGACATGACATGACAGCCCCACCACTGCCGCGGCAAAGTATCCGCGTGCCACCCATCCGTGCTCCGTGCGCACAGTCCTATGTGTGGAGCCGTTGCGGCAACCTGCACATGGCACTCCCCACCGACACGTGGCACGCATCATAGTAATTAATATTGTCAATAATAACACAGCGTTTCACAGATTCATCTGCTTGCCGGAGCCCATCAACTAGAAGTTCCTTAAGACTATAGAGAGCCAGGTGCCTGCACGGTGATCCAGTGGCACGCATACCGTGTTCATATTTTTCACCCACGTGACCTACATGTCATGCTCGACGCGCACAAGCACGTGCACATGCTGCAGTATGCTGCAGCTGACCTCGCATGCCATGCACCATACACACCCACGGTCACCTCCCCCCTGCCCCTCTCGCCTTGACACCCCTTGACCCACTCAACCCAACTCAACCCAACTCAACCCAACTCAACCCAACTCATTTCAACTCAACTCCACCCCTGGACCTATTCACCGGCCACCGTGCACAGGGAGGGTGTGGTGGATGCAGCACATGACTGTGTGGTGTGCCCCATCTCCTGCCGCACCATCGACCGTCTCATGATGACGGAGTACGAGCTGGAGCAGGAGGCGGCGGCACGGGGCGGGTGCGCGGCGTGCACATCTTTCACTATTTTCCGCTGTTTTCACCCAGAATATTAGCCATGTTCTGGCATTTTTGTGGTCGAAATCGTCTTGCGAGCCTGTAACTATGCCCTGCATGTGTGCGCGACCATGTTAGTGTGGGGCACATTGGCACACGCCTGCACACGCCACTCATTTATCTGGGCAGGAGCCGAGCTTTGGCTGGCATTGCACCCAGAGAGTAGTTTAAGGACGGCCCCATGTGACCCAGCAGGCAGCTACCTGGTCTGTGCCTGCCCCACCTGATCGTGCATGCCCTGATGCACGGCGGCATGTTGCTCCCTTGAACGGCAGGCATGAGGATGGGGAGGCTCCCTACGACTTTGGAGGCTTCGTGGGGAGAGCTTATGAGGCGGGCTATGCCTGTGCAGACGAGCGTGAGCTAGCTCGGGTGTGTGGTGCAAAACTGCGGTGATAAAGCTCAGCTGCTGGACTGGGCCTGCATGCTTGCGGCACGCAGCAGCCACGAGCACACAGCAGCGCCTGCGCTAAAGTGTCACGTGTAAGATTGATTGGCGCACACTCTGTATAAGCGTGCTGCGGTGCATGACCGAGCGTAATGGCTGTGTACAATACTGGAGCAGGCTTAGGACAATTGAATGGTTTGTTTGTGCGGGGCCAGGCAAGGTTGGCTGTGTTGTCTCCTGTTTACAGGGATTCATTGAACCTCAATCTGAACATATTACATCGATCTGTTATAGGTTGACAGCATTTGCATTGTCAGCAGCTTGCAGCCCGGCCTGTGGGGTGGGCCCCCTTCCATACACACTTCCACCTCCCTTCAACAGCTGGTAACTGCATCGGGGCCGCTTTACGATTCTGGGCCTTCTACAACCTTTACTTAATACAGTGGTGGCCCTTCGTGCGCCGGCCCAAGTATCGCCCTTATAAGCTTCCACCCCGCACGCACAGCATGGCTGCAGCCACAACCTGGTGACGCTCCTACTTGGGAACAGGGGTCAGTGCCAGTGCCTGCACGATCGCCTGGCCCACCTTCATTCCATCAACAGCTGCAGACACAATTCCACCTGCATACCCAGCTCCCTCCCCTGAGGGGTACAGCCCTCCCAAGCTCACACTCTCCAGAGTGACGGGGTCACGGTCGATGCGAATGGGCGCAGAGGTGCGGGCCTCGATGCCGTGCAGCAGTGCGTCAGGGCTGCTCATGAAGCCAGGGATTGTGCGCTCAAACCGCTGGAGCGCCTGAGGGAGGGGGAGGGCAAGAGTAGCAGGGCAGGGAGGGAGATTTGGAGTGGGAGGTATCGAGACCCGGCAGACCTTGAGGCGGTGGCATCGGTGCCTAAAGACGCTGGTTCGCTTTAAATGGCCTGTTGTCGACCTGTAAGCAGCCACTGGCTGCCTTACTGAATACTAATGCATACCACGGCGCACCACAGAGCCGTGAAAACTGATGGAGGGCGAGTAGGGTATTTCCGCTGAACCTTACTCCCTCGAGCTACCCCTGTGCCAGCAGTTGTGCTGGACAGAAGTGTACAGGTATGGCGGGGAAAATCAAGCGTCCCACTGTCCAACTCTCCCCCCCTGCTTGCTGCCAGCACCACCCACCTTGGCCAGGGCAGCCGACACAAAGGGCGGGTACAGGTCATGCAGGGCCGCGGACTTGACACCCAGCCGGTACGAGCTGGAGGGGAGGGTGCCAGTAGAAACGTCTCCAGCTAGAAAGTCAACGACCCGCTGTACAGGTGCCACCAGTAAGCCCCCACCCCGGCGTGCCGCCTCACGCTCCATCTCCTCCTGTGCTTGGAGAAGTTTTGAAGGAAACGTGGGTGGGGCATACGTTCACAACGAGGCACACGGGTGCGGACGTAGCTTGGCCGGCAGCTGGCAGCACAAGGCGGGGCGTGGAACAGTTGACACTGGATGGACTGGTGGGCGTTGCGGCTCAGGTCACTGGGCCACATGCCGGGCGTGATGTCCTTTGTCATGCAGATGGCTAGCAGGCAACTGCAGGTCGTGGACATCGACATACTACCGCAAGTGTGTGGGCCACAGGAACGGGAGTGAGAGTACCGTACCTGGAAGGCGATGCCTGACAGCACGCCGTGCACAGGCTCATGGTGTGCCCAGTCAGACGGGTTGGTGGTTACAACCAACGCACTGTTGGCCCATGCAGAGTTGCGGCGGCTGAAGCTCATGCCGTTCAGGCACAGCTCCTCAGCCGATGTGGACGTGCACACGATCTGGCCCCCAGGGCACATGCAGAACGAGTACACGCCACGCTGACCCGGGGGCACCGGCCGCCCTGAGCCCCCTCCATACTCCTCTACGCCTGCGCCTCCTCTCTCGATGCGCTGCTTGATCGCCTGCTCGCTCCCGCCGCTGTCACCACCACCCTTGCTGCCGCCGCTGCTGCTGCTGCTGCTGCTGTCGCTGCGCGTCTCGGCAGCCGCTGCCTCCTCTGCCCCCTGCCCATTCCCTGCTGCTGCTGCTGCCTCCTCCTGCTCCAGCTGTGTACCGCCTTGATGACCGGACATGTCCTGCCGCTGCTGCTGCCGTGGCTGCCGTGGTTCCGAAGCCGGGCCTGTGTACGTGTCGTCCACCACCTCCACGTTCAGCTTGTAGTCGGCCACAGGGATACGGCCCTTGCCGCGCAGCACGTCACCCGCATGCTGTGCGCCGTAGCGCGCCTGGTCAATGAGACCCTGGGGATGCTCCACCCTGCAATGTGGCCATCACATGGTGTGGCCATCAAATGGTGTGGTCATCACAAAACATTACCATTGCAAAGAGTCAGGCAGGCAAGAGTGCTGTTTAATGGGCTGGGGAGGTGGAGGCAGGTCCCTTGCCTGCCACCGTGCAGTCCTGGAGCGGGTAACCGCATGCCGAGGATACATGAAGCAACCATATGCTGGTCAGCCGTGCAGCTGCAAGCAAAACTTGAACGCCCGTCAGGGGCACTGGCCCATGATCCAGCCTCAGGCACTCACATTGTGCTCAGCTTACTACTAGCAGTGCGTTGTGTCAAATCGCAGTCATGTCGCACTTCTCGGTAGGTGGTCACCAAAGAGAATAGGATCTAACTGGTGATATGCAAACCGATGCTGCTACTACTTCGATGCATCGCTGTCACCCACCGGAAGCCCATCGCGAACGGTTTGGGTGTCAGCACAACGTTGTGCGCGCGCAGCCGCCGGTACATCGTGCGCGCCGAGTGCCCAACCGACAGCACGACTGCACTTGCCTTGATCACCTCCCCTGAGCCTGCGAGCCGCGTTCAGAGCATGAGACTTGAGTGTACTGCACAACAACACTTAACTTGTTTCATGGCGTCAGGATCCATTTTAGGTGCAGAGATTGGGTTTGGAAAGTATCTAGATAGGGCTGCAGCCTTGGCCTCACCCTCCAGCTTGACGCCCGTGACACGACCGTGAGACACCTCCAGGTCCGCCACCGCCGTGCCAAACCGTATCTGCCGTGTGGAAGCAGCGTCAAATGCCCAAAGAAGCGAAGGTAAAACAAATCTCGGGCCAAACCAGCTCGCAACAGGCTTGCGCGAGCGCAAGGGAGAGTGCTCAACACCTGAGGCATCCGCGTCAACACGCAGACGTCCCTGCCAGTGGCGCCTTAGGAAACAGCTGCCGTTCGGCTTGCAAACAGCAGCCTCTGCTACCCGTGCCCCTGCTGCCTGTCGTACCTGTGCACCCAGAGACTCAAGCAGGTACCGCCGCATCTGCTTCAGCATAGTCACCAGCCGGTCCGTGCCCAGATGGGGCTTCCCCACCACCAGGATGTGCTGCAGGGCAGGGTACGGCATGGCAGGGCAGGGCCAAGCAGCGCAGATGAGCGAGACATGTAACTGCTGCAGTGCTTCCCTGCTGCAACGTTTCCACTAGCGACGCTGAGCTCGCAGCCCCCACCAGCGCAATGCAGGCACGCCGCAGCCGCCATGCAGATTGCCACGTTTCGTGTTCTGGATTGAACACGGCCGCACCTCGGGCGCGCCAAAGTCCACAAACGCCTGCAGCACGGCGCGCACAGGGTCCGAGTTGCGGCCGATCTTCGTGGCCAGCTTCCCATCAGACCACGTGCCGGCGCCGCCCTCGCCGTAGGACAGGTTGGAGTCCGGGTTGAGCAGCCCGCGTACCAGCAGCGCGCCAATGTCCTTACCCCGCTGCTCCACTGGTTGACCCCGCTCCAGCACGAGCACCGGCAGGCCTGCCTGTGCCGCCGCCAGCGCAGCAAACAGGCCCGCCGGCCCACTGCCCACAATGACCACGGGGTGCATGCTCTTGAGTACTGGCTGCATCAGTACGGAGCCGCTGGGGCCGGTCGGTGCCGCAGCGGTGGCGGTGGGAGTGCTGGTCACCGGAGTGCTGGCTGTAATGGGAGTGACTCTGTGTGGGTTGGTTGTGTCAGCATCGGCACCAAGAGCACTGGTTATGCTGGCGCTGGAGCTGGCAGCATGCGCAGGAGTTGCAGCATGTGCAGTGGTGAGTGCATGCACTGCACCCACATGGGGGGGTGGCTCCTCCAGTGGCTGTAGCTCCAGCTGGCCTTGAGCCACTGGCAACTTGGCACCACCCGCGGCCTGCAGGGCTGCGGCGTCCACATCCACAATGTACACCCACCGCTTCTCGGCCCTGTACACGCAGCCATGTGCACATGCAGCAGTGACAGACAGCCACGTGAGCAGGGCCGCTGCTGACATTGCCGTGTGGGAAGTGAGGTCAGTGTAAGTGTGTATGTCCAGTGCCCGGTGTCCTGCTCGTCCAAGGTTGAATTCGGGGGGGAAAGCAGCACATTGAATGGGCCAACCAGCCAGCGTGGGCGATAGCAACATGACCAGAACGCACGCAACAGCACAGGCATTGGCAAAGAAGTACTGCAAACCAAGCTCGCAACAAACGGAACCCCACACACTTGACGCCGTTGATGACTGCCCGCGAGTCGAATGACTTGCGTACGAGCGTGACTGCCTTGGGTGACAAGCTGCCTTTGCAGCCCAGCCGCTTGACCACGGCCGCGCGCAGGGGCTCATGGACAGACATGTCATCCTTGCCAGGGTCTGAGGCGTAGGGCACCAGCACCTGCGCAGCCATTTTGGGAGCAAAGTTGCGTAATCTGGGGTAATCTGGGTACACTACCGTATGCTGGCACGGTGAGGCATGGCTTGGAAGCGGCCGATGCACATGAGGATCAGGGTCTGCAGGCCCCCTGATAGGAGATGCTGTAACAAGTCAAGTATGTTGGTCAGCAAGCTTTAAGAGCATGCATCAAGCGCGTGTCGACTACATTCCCCAAGCTGTCGGCATGAAGAGGCCTACCTGGAACACACGCCATGCCTGGCCTGGGGCAAAGGGCATGGCCGCGGTGGTGGTCGCTGGTGCAGAGCTCCCTGCCCCACCCTTCAGGGCAGCTCCAGAAGCTACCTTACTACCCCTGGAGGATGAGGACCCAGGTTTGCTGCTGCTCTTGCCACCACTGCCACCATTGCCAGGCTTGGGACCCTGCTGGCGCCCTTCTTGCTGCTTGCTGCCGCCGCTGGCAGGTGCTGGGGATGCTTTGCCGTTGCCCTTGCCACCCTTTGGTGTCGCGCTGATCGGATTCTTGTTTGAGGGGGCTGCTGCACAGGGTGCCGGCATCACCCGGCCAGGCACTCCCGGCCTCCATGCAAGCAGGCGTATCCCGCATGTGCCCATGCAAATGTGGTCGCCATGCCATGCGGCATGGCTCGCCCTGCTGGGCCGATGCAGCATCACGGAGTGTTCAACGCAAGCGCACGCACTATACTAACAGTCCAATTGGCGGCCAAAGCCCTAGAGGGTTTCTGTGACTGCGGTGCTGTTCTTCATAAAATCAAAGGTGAATTGGTTGTTCTGGACTTTGACGCAGCGACGACGCTGCTTATTCCGTGCCCATCACTCATTTCCAAATGCGCATGAATCAAGCGATGAAGCGCAATCCAGCTGCTCGCGTAGTTTACAGGTAAAGTCCGATTATGGTACACATTTCAGATGCTGAAGTGCCGCAGACAGCACAGCATGCATGCAAGCTGTCGTTCGGTCCTAGCGGCTCAAGGAGTGGGCAGCGGCCATGGGTGGTGGCCGTGCCATTTGAGCGTGTGGTACAGCCTCCTGCTCCAATCTTCCCCGCGCGCGCGCGTGAGCTGCAAGCCTTTGCTGCGCGCGCACACACACAACCCTCCCTCAAGGCCTGTGTGCCTCCCCACGCCGCCGCTTGTCCGAATACAACTGCCAACAGCTGCTGTGTCCGATGACCGCTGCCACCTCACTGACCAGCACTAGCCGCTGCCGCGCTGGCTCCAGCTACCGCGCTGGTACCAGCTGGCATGTGCCCCGTGACCTCAGCTCATACAGCGGGCAGTGCGGGGTCCCGCACGATCTGAGGCTTGAAGTCAGGCCGTACATAGCGCGCAAACAGGTCCGCGTACAACTCTGGCCGTGATGTCATCTGGAACCCCCACTTGTCCTTGGTCTGTGGCGCAGGATCGGGTGCAGGGTGTGCAGGTGCGGATGTCACGGTCATGGTTATTGTCATCTTTGCCCATTGGCTTCGTATATGTAAGGTGCACGCACACCTGGTGTGTGGACCACTTGCGCCAGCAGGTGCAACCAGCACAGGCTACGAGTCACAGTGAGACTCTTTGTGGTGGAGTACCAACGGGGGCTAATTAAGAATATAAGATGCACCTGACCCTTGTTATTATTCCCGTGTTATTATTACTACCTGATCCTTGCACTGTCTGTCCCCATCCCGGCCTCCTCCCTCTCCCGCACCAGCCCGCCCTGTTACACACCCGCCTGCACTTTCCCGTACCTGCCCTCTGGGATACCAAATTAGAAGGGTGGGTTGTAGGTAATGAAAGATGTATTTTATAGAGCGGAAACGCCCCGCTCTGCACCTGCCCGCACATGCCCGTCCCGCTCTGCACCTGCCCTGCTGAACCACCCCGCGGCCCCTCCTCCCCACCTGGCGGCACAGGTTGAGGTCAATGTCTGCAACGAGCAGGCCGTCCATGTGGCGCGCAAGCGAGGGGCAGCGCGAGCCGTCAGGTGCCGCCACATAGGACGAGCCATAAAAGTGGCCAAAGTCCTGCAGCGAGCCAGCGATACAAGCGCAGTACGGAATGGTGCATGTGCGGTACACCAAATCCGGGCCGTGAGCGCAACACCATGCAGTATAGGGGGAAAACTGCTACCAAGCAGCAATTGGCCAGTTTCAGGGCAGTTTAACTCAAGAGTCCTAACAAGCTCCAAGCTCAGTGTCCATCAGACATGCCAGGCCTAGGTCAGCAGCGGCAGCATGCCACTGACCCCTGTGCGCTTGCAGACCCCTTCCACTGCATTGCACATGCAGTGATGCCATGCTGACAACCTGGGCCATGTGCCGCCTGCCTTGTACTGCCGCAGGCGCACAACTTGTACTGCCGCAGGCGCACCTTGTGCGCAGGCTTGCCATCACCGCTTGTGAACTCATTGGGGAACGACTCAGTGCCCACGCGGTTGATAGCAGCGACCTGCAGGTGCGGCCATAGTTCCTGTGACAGGTGCTGCAATGCCGATGAACCCCTGACCCTGTTTCAGCGAGCTTCCTCCATAGCAAATGGGGGCGGGAATTGGGATGAGGACCCACCGTTCACTACAACCATCAGGAGGTGGACATGCGGGGCAGCAGCAGGGGTGTGCTATGTCCGTATGCCGCATACCATGCATACAACGATCACATTCCCTGCCATGCACCCAACATCAAGACAGCAGGTCACGCAGCCCTGCCGCAACAACAACATGCAACACCTGCAGCTGCAGCATCAGCAACCCCATCAGGCCAGGGCTGCAGGAGCTGGCAAACCCATGTAATCAGGTTCAGCCCAGACGAGGGTGTGGCACACCCACGTAATACGAGTTGGCGATGGCCGCGTTGCGTGCCTCCACACCCCACAGCGGCTCTGATAGTGCCCCCACTGTTGCACTCGGGTTGAAAACCAGCTCCGCACCGTTCAGCCCGAACGCCTGCGGCAACATATGGTAAAGCGATGCACGATCGCATACGGCAAGTGCGCATACACGCAGCGTGACGAGCTCCCAACACAAAAAATGCCGGTGCAGGTGCGGGCATGCAGCTAGGTGTGATGCGTGCGGCTGGTTCCCTCTGACCCTCTGCAAGCCCATTCAGCCACCCATCCTGCATGCGCGCCCTTGCCTTGCCGTGGACCTTACCCATTGGCACTTCCAGGCTGCTACTGCCCTGCAAAGACCTGAGGGTTCACTACCTGTGGAGTTATCCTTGGCAGTTTGCACCCCACTGGCTATGAGCTCATACCCAGGATGGCACCACAACCTGTGCAAGCCCACCCACGCATCCCAACCCCACGCACATGCCAGTTGAGCGGGTGGTGGCGGCCGTAGCAGATGTTGACAGCGATACGGCCGTACACGGTCTCAAATACGGGGTGACCCGTGTTGCCTTCCATGTAGTAGGTGGACTCATTGAAGTCCCCCACGCGTGGGATGTGGTTCTGTGGGTGCCAACCACATGTCGCGAATTCAGGGTTTAGGATTTAGGCTTTCCCCCTTGTTGGTTGTAGCAGGTGCCGGCAGTTGATCCATGGCCAGGGTTGTCGGCACTGTATATTGATGTGATTGAGAGGCAGGTCCCCGGCTGCAGCAGTGCCCAGCAGCCCTTCCAGCTTGGCAGGGCAGTTGCGCAACGCATGTCGATTCATCTGGAGCGATGCAGCCAATCTATGTGCCTTAAGGCCAGCGGCAAATGCTCCACCTGCTACCTTTTCAAATGCTCCATCTTGCCCTTCACACACCTCTGGCACACCCCCACCGCCCACCCGCACCTAGTCCCCGCCCCCTCCAGGCCCACCTCGCCGCCCCAAACCCTGCTGCAGCCCCTGCCCGTTGCAGCTCCTGTCCACTGCAGCCCGCTCCAGCCTATCCACACCCACAGCTCGCGAGCCCCATGCACCCGCGCCAGGCTTCTGTCAGCTCCAAGCTGTGTCCCCACCTGCTTCAGCCCCCATCCGCTGCACCTCCCTCTCCCCCATCTACTGCACCTCCCTCTCCCCCGGGACTTCAACTCCATCTGGCCACCCCCATACAGGCATACCTTGCGGTGCTTCCCAATGATGTTGCCCGTGTGGCCCACCACGACAGCGGTGTTCCAGATCGTGTCGCTGTGTGCTGAGTCCCTCTCAAGGATGGGGCTCACAATGACCATGCCCCAGCGCCGTGCGAGTGCCTGGCAGAACTGCACGCTTTCGCCCGTCTCTGCTGACTCAGCAAACTCGCACCATGCCTTCTCGCGCGTACAGAACGCAAAAGGCATGTGCCTGCGGAACGGCATGTCAAGGACGAGGCTGTGTGGTTAAAGGCAGACGAGGGGACGTAGGGCAGGGGAGCAAGCCCCGCCTGCATAGGCAGGAACCGTTTCTATGGGGTTGCAATCAGAGCCTAAAAAGCAGCCTGCTGTTGGCTCTCAGCCCTGGCACCCCTAGCGCTGCATGATACTGCCTCTTCGTACCATGCCTCTTGCAAGCACATGATCTTGACGCCTGCCTGGCCTGCTGCATCAATCATCTGCCCCACGCGCTCCCGGATCGCCTGCATGTGGTGGCATACAAGTGCATGGGGGGAAAGGGTCGCACATCATGCCTGCGCCACTGATGTGCCATCAGCTTGCATGGCATGCCCATGATGCCACGCCATGACTCCATGCAAGGTTTGCATGAGGAAGCACCTTGGCAAAACCCAGTCCAGCAGTAGGACGAGCTTCATAATTGCCCTGCGCCTGTGTCTGCACCCACCTTGGCCTGTTCCGTGAAAGGGGCAGTGGTGGGTAAGACGATCTTGTTCTGAACGACACCAATTCGCACCACCCTTGCGGGCCGCATCTGCTCGAGTGCGGCCTTGAAAGTAAAAGCCTTCAGGTCAAAACCCTTGTCACGTGCAGTCTTGGACATGGCCTCGTCCAACGGCACCTCGGCCACAGGCTGACCCAGGTTAGCACCATATAGCACGCGCGTGACCTCTGCTAGCTTATCAGCAGGGATGTGAGCCTGCAAGAAGGGTATGCAATTAGAAACCTGCCACAGCACTGACAGAAGTCCGTGCTGCTTCCTTTTTCAAACCCTACCTCCAGGATGTCCTCCACACTCCCGTAGCCCGCAAGCGACCCGTCACTAGCCATGGTCCGTCAAAATAGATGTGGGCGCGCACCTCAAAATCCCGACCCTCTTAGAGCAATCAGGGTTTTTGAGATCAGGATGGGGTGAGGGACACACTCAATGATGACTCACGAGCTTCACGAGCAGTGACTCCCACCCACCGCCAACACCACAACAGGACGCTTTGGGATCGCGCTGAGCCGCTGACGCTTCATATCACATTGGTGAATCCCTGGTGGGATCCCTTAGCATCACCATGCTCTGTGGCGGTACAACGCCAGATATGCCTGGTCACGTGCCCTCCACCAGCAACACCGAGTTTGGCATAGCTTGGCCCACCCTCTATCTTACCCCAGCCTGCCATCTGCACACTGTTACAAATCCTTTCAGCCCCCTGGGCTGCAATCCCAGTGCCGCTGCAATCCCCAGTGCCGCCCCCATCCCCATCAGGGTCTCAAACTGCTACGATGCCGCCCCCATCAGGATCTGGTCCACTGCCGCAGACGCGCCAAACAGCTCCTCCAGGGTGCGGCCCTCCACGCGCGCGGTCGCGTAGTCGGCGCGCAGCCGGATGAAGCGCAGAGCCTCGCGGTGATCCAGCCGCAGTGCACCGTCCACCAGAGCCAGCAGACCCTCAGGAGACACCACCAGCACGTTGGCCAGGCCCTGCCACACACGCACAGTACATCATCCGCATGTCATCCCACAGTGCCAAATGCTTGAAGGCCATACATGCATGGGATGTATTATATGTGCTGGCGCCAGCGCAGGGATGTCATCCGGATGTCATCCCATGGCGGCGAATGCTTAAACGCCGTACATCGATACATGCATGAGGTATGTCAGGTGGGATGGCGCCAGGGATGGCGCTCAGATGCGGTATGGGTATGGTCAGGTGTGGCACAGCGGGACCATGTGCGCTGGGCATCGAGCAGTGCAAGCGAAACTACCTGAAGACAGCAGCAGGTTCAGGTTTAGGCGAAAGCATCACCAGTAGAAATGGTAAAAGAACAACGGCGGCAAGTCACGCTGCACGTCAAGCAAGCTAAGCAGCTGGTTGAAGCGCATGATGGTGCGCACCCTCAGGTTCTCCAGCTTGTCGTGCAGTGCTGGCTGCTGGAAGCCTGCAAGCACTGCCACGTATTCGCCCACGTCGCACTTCCACCTCAGCGCGCCGCTCGCGCTGTACGTGAACTGCTGCATGTGGTTCAGCAGCAGCGCGTGCATGCGCAGGCCAACCTGCGGCCAAGTGCCACACCCACTCATCCTCACTCGCACTCACCCACCAAAGCACGGCCATCTCCCCATGCATGTGGTGTTGCACAGGACAGACCAACGCACACGACGCCACAAGTGTTCCGCAGCAAGGCAACACAATTACCCTGGTTTACGCTGGTACAACACATTATCTGTACCGCTTCTGTACTGCCCGTACCGCAGGAGGCCCAGGCCATCAGGTGCCCCAGCTCCTCACCTCTATCAGCAGTGCATTTAGATTGTTGGGCGACAGCGCGGGCGTCGCCACGCGCTGCAGAGCGCCCAACTGTGCGCACACCAACATGCATGCGCCCGTAGCCTGCCCCACGGATAGGTCTGTGGCAGGCGCCATGAATTCTGAACGCTTCTGCTCAATCATCAGCGTCTTCTCTGCCTGCGTGAAACAGCAGGGTTTCAGGATGGGGTTCAACGGTTTAGGACAGCATGGCACCCGTGCGCCACATGAAGTTGTGCGTGCTTGCTGCAGCCGGGAGCATGTTGTGCCTGGGCAGACCGTGGCCGTACATGTTGGCGAAGCCATCACAGGTGTGTGGCACACCTGCCACATGTGCAGGCCAGCTATGGCTGGTCCTGACTGGGACACAACTCCAAGATCCCCCAAAACCCTCTCTCCAACATCCATGACCCCACGGCAAAACCTTGCAACCCTGTGAACATCCACCTTTGATGATGAAGCTCAACAACCACGACGCATCCCCTACACCATGAACCACGAACCTCTACAAGCCCATGGTAACCTGCAAGCCCCAGATTGGTCAACCCCACCTGAATGACCACTGTTTCCATGAGCCGCAGCAGCACCGCCGTCGCCGCCTCTCCCACCGCCTTCATCAGCATGCTCAGCCCACCACTGCAAAGGGCGAGCTCCCCAATGTGTGCAGCCAGCCGTGGCGCGACAGCCTCCGCATAGTGGTCCTGCAGGGCGTCCATGATGGCTGCAGCCCCGCTCACGGCCTCCAGCACTTTAGACACCCTGTGTGTGCGAGGTTGGGGAGAAGGCGGGCAGTGTGGGGTGTGGATCGTGAGGGATGCATATGTCTTGTGTAAGGAGGATGCATGTGTGCGCATGTGGGCGAATCCCCCCGTGCAGTCGCGCACACTCTAGCGCTCAGACGGACTTGATGATTTGTGACCAGACACCTGGGTGGGTTTGCAGCGTGGCATTTCACGCTCACCGTCGATCTACAAACTCGCTGGCGCGTGTCACTGCGACCGTGCGTGTGATAGGAGGTGGGGGAGGAGGGGGCGGGGGCGGCAGGGGCGTGTTCTTCTTGCCGCGTGCCGCCTCGGCGGCTGCCGCCGCGGCCGCCGCGGCCGCTTGCGCCGCCTCAACAGCCCGAAAGTGCGCCGCCACCTCAGCGTGTGCGCTCTTTGCAGGGTCTCGGATGCCGCACAGCTCCAAAGAGTGATCCACGCCGTCGATGATGTGCTGTGCCAGCATCTCCAGCAGGCAACCCTCGCACGGCTCAAAGGGGCCAGCACCGTGGAACAGCAGCCGCACGTTGGCGGCCAGCAATGCCTGTACGGATACAGTTGCGTTGGTTGCAGGCTTCAAGGATTCGAATCAGGGTGTGCGGCAGTGTTGGGTGCAGGGCGGAGGTGAGGGGGTCTGGCAAGTAGCAAACCAACATTCCCAGACTCAGAGTTCCTGCAAGGAGTTCCTGCTGGCCCATACGGCCGTAGGCGATACCTCAAAGTTCATCACGTCTAGGTCATGATTTCAAGCTTTCCAGCTGCTGTAGGATTCCACAGTGTCCCAACCAGGGCAAGGATGAAGAGTCAAGTCAGTCAGCGCACCGTGTTGCGGCCCGCCAGCACCTCCACCCGTTCAAGCACCTCTCGGTTGTGCGCGATCAACTGGCGAGCCAGAGGTACACTCAGCGCACCGCCACTTGTGCGCACCTTGAGCGCGGTAGCAGCCGCCTTAGCACTGTGTAGGGTTCATGGGTTGAGAAAGGTTCCATGTTAAAGGTTCTAGTTCTAAGGCTCAGGGTTTCAGGACTCGAACAAAGTTTGTGAGCGAGCAAACAAGAGGATACCATGACGGCAGCGGCATGGAGGGGTGATGTGTGCGGATGTGCCTTGAGCAATCAGGCTGTAACATCACTGTGGGAGGTGCTCCAATCCACACTACTATGTACTAACTAACTTCCATTCCACCAACTATCCCCAGAACTATACCCAAAGTAGGCCAGTCACACCACCAACAAGCAGACACCAACGGACACCTCTTACAGATGGATCAGGTTGACAATCACCACCTGCACCCAAGATGTGCCAACCATACCATACCTGAGCGCGAGCCAGCGCAGCTCTGGGTAGGGATAGTTGGCAACATAGGTGCTGAATAGGCCGTCAGCAGCGACGCGCAGGTCCAGGCCAGGCAACCCCGCGGCGCTGCATGCCGCCTCGAGGCCGCGGCCTAGGTCCCGGCAGCGGCCAAACAGCTCAGCCAGCAGTACGAGCCGCATGTGCAGCAGCTCAGCACTCTCCTTGCCGCCGCGCTTGCCCCAGCCACGTGCGTGCTGGGGGCCGGTTACCTGTGCGTCTTGATGCTCCCCACGGCTCAGCACCCCAGCCATCTGGGCCTCAATCGTGTCCTCTTGCAATTCACCTTCCTCCTCGTCCCCATCATCTGTCTCCTCCTCCTCATCATCATCTTCGTCGTCCGTTTCCTCCTCGCTCCCCTCCTCATCCTCCTCACTCGCAGCCGCCGCCTTTGCACCAGCCGGCTTCGCACCACCCTCCTGAGGGCTCCTGCGCACACCAGCAGGCTGCTGGGCCGCCGGTTTCCCTACCCCTGCGCCGCCCTGTGCACGGGGCCCTGAAGGAGGCCCTTGAGGCTCCTCCGCCTCGTCATCACTCTCTGTTGGTAGCAGCAGCGTTTCCAGAGCTGGCGCCAGCTTCTCAACGGCTGCCCTCCCCACCAGCAGCTCCACGGCACCGCGCGCGTTGCTGAACACAGCCGCCATGCGGGGCGCCTGTGGCAGTGCAGGGGCATGGGCAGCCAGTACACAAGCGGACGCCGCTGAGGCTTTCAGCGGTACATTGTGTGAAGGAAGCCGTATCAAGCACGTCTTGAAAGGCACCAATCAACATATCTAACGTATCTTGACTGCAAAAGGCATCCACGAGAAAGGCATTATAATGACCTAAATGGCAGTGCATACAGGCGGCAATGGTCCACAACCCGTAGTTGATATGTGGACAAAGCATGCGCAACTGAACAGCCTTCAACAAGTATGGCAGCAGGCCACGCACCTCCTCCTGTACCGTGGCCAGTAGCAGTGCACACAACTGTGCAAAGGGGGCCAGGGTCGCAGTGATTTGGGCGGGCATATTGCCTGTGGGTGGCTTGATAGCAGCCTCTGGTCCGCGCGCCGCAAACACAGGAAGCAGAGATACGTAACGCTGCACATCAACAGCGCAGATGAGTATGCAGATTCAGGGTTACATTGGTGCTTACAGATGCAGCATGTAAGGTGCTCAGGCCTCCGTGCGTCTCTCTAACTCTTATGAAGTAGCACTCAGTGCGCAGTGCACATGCATGAGGCATGCACAAAGTCGAACCAAAGCGAGGGCAAGGCGCATGCATGGTTGCACGGACAAGCAGTCAGATACACGGTTGCCCACATCCCCACCCCACTGGTCATCATGCATTACATGGTATACAGCACAGTACACTTGGGTATACTTGGTTGCTCTCACCTCCACCAGGTTGCGCTCCACGCCATACATGGTCATGATAGACGCGCACTCAGCCATGATGCGGCTGGAACCCTTGGCCATGCCGCGGTCAAAGCGCAGCAGCACGCGGTGCTCCAGCCAATTGCCATACACCACCAGCTGCCGCGTGGTGTACATGAGCGTGCCCTGGGGAGTGAAGCAAGCAAGTAGAAGCGGTGCGCACACACGGGCACAACGGACATCAACATGTGCGTCCGTGCTTGTTACAACATGCATGGCAGCAGCTGCACGTTGCTCAGGCATGCGAATAAAACGGAGCCAGTGTGCATACCTTGGTGCCTGCTGCGTCTGCTGAGTCATCTGCAGCACCCACGAGCCGGCTGCGCGCACGTGCGTCATGCGCCTCGCCCGTCAGCTGCATCAGCCTCCGCGTGGTGGCCTGTGGCGCGCACAGCAGCCACCCGCAGCACCACCTTGGACCCCGCAAGCACCGGGTACATGACGTTCATGCGAATGCACCCCGGCTCTGTCATGCATCGATGCATGTGGCAGCACCCTCGTCTATGTGTCTCAGGCATGCGTAAGTGAGACATGTGTGCCAGGCAGGCCCGTGCACCCATATCTCGATATCTGCTGTGTAGGCACATCAGCTACCCAGGTCACCACCAGCCCGCCGCTGGGCATGTGCATGTCCCGCTGCTGGTGAGCACACGCACCGCAGCATCCCGCAGCTTGGCGTCCTCCCAGAACAGTGGGGGCAGCGTGGTCTTGTACTCCGCGCCACCTTCCCCTGGCCCTGCCCATGTGGGGCAGCAGGTGAAGCAACGCATTCAACTGGGTTCACGGTTTTGCTGCTGGAATGAAGGACAGGACAGTGAAAACAGGTCAGGCCGTGGTGCACAGCGCATGCACCAACCAGAGGGCTGCAGGCATCCAGACGGCAAGGCTGTTGGTTGTGCCCAGCCCAAGCATGAAGTATTGTGTTTGTGTTGTTTCCCAGGCAGAGCTGGCCGCCTTCTCACATGCCCACCTTTGTCCAGGAGTGGCTCGGGCAGCTGGGAGAAACGCAGGAGGTATGACAGAAGGTCTGCGAGCTCCAGTGCCTTGGTGCGCACTGCGTCTGCGCCCTGCACCGGCGCCCATGCATACCAGCGCATGCAACGCTGAGGCGTGCAATGTCTGCTCGCTGCAGCTGTATGGGCTGACAAGACAACCGCTTGACAATAAGAATGTCAGATGGCCGGGCTGCAGCATCGGTGCTGACCACATGCCACCATGCGCAAGCCACCAGCACTTGACCCAGCAACCCAACCCTTCCCACTGTATACACCATGGGATTCCACCTACACCCCCGGCCTTTGCTGCTGGCATGCGTGACTTCGCTTGGATGGTTCCATGCACGCAAAGCAGCACGCGCAAGAGAGAGAGGGGCCCGGCGAGCGAGGGGGAGGGATAGAGAGAACAAGAGAAATCCCTGAGAAACCTAAACCTTGAAAAGGGACTGAGCGAGTTGCAGCATAGGCCCTGATTGCTGGCATGGGCACACACCTGGAGGCGGTCACCGATGCGTGTGCCAACCTGGCTGACCTTGCTCATGCGTGCCTCAAGCTCACGCTGTGCAGCACGCAGCTTCTCGCGTGCCTCCTCCGCCTCACCGATGCCCTCCTGCACGGGCACTTGTCATGCATGTGCTGTCGCTGGCATGCAAGGAGTGTGCAGAGTTTGGGGCATGCAAGCAGCGTGCTGAGTTTGGGGCATGCAAGCATCTGTAGAGATCTTCGGCCACTGCACCTTGTAGCTGGACTCCTGCTTGCTCACGGTCATCTGCAGCTGGGTGACCTTCTTGGACACCTCTTTGTTCAACAGCTGCAGCTCCTCCTCAGCCCTGCAGCCCCAGATGCGTTGCGCATCATGTCGTGCAGCTTATGACCCCTGAGCCTATGCCTGCAGCACCAGAAGCCGTGCTTGCGCAAAGCCATGCAGTGATGGAGTATACATGTGGCGCAGCTCATGAACCATGCACGCATGTGTGCATGCATCCGCACAATTGCTCGTGCCATGTGCACACCTGTCCAGCGTCCCCAGCAGCTTCTGCACACTCTGGAGGGACATTTTGGCGGCCAGTGCAGCTGTTCCCATTTGGTTGAGCTCTGCCCTGCTACCCCCGAGCTTCTTGCGCAGCACATCCTTTGTGAGGTGTGCCAGCAGCTTGTCGGCAGAGTATCCCTCATCAAATGCGCGCGGATCGATCGCCACAAAACCCGTGCTGACGGAAGAGGTGGAGGGAGCAGAGACAGTGGCATCCATCCTGCCAGTGGTGCTTGTTCCCTACATCTTTTCGATGCTGCTTTGTTTGCCACACCTTGGACGGCAGGGTTTTAGTGGCTTTGTATTCCGTTGTCTTGTATTGTACGAATGTGCTTGCTACTGCGCAGGGGCCGGCAGACAGCTGCATAGCACTACAGAGGCAAAAAATGAAAGAGGCGTGATGTGCGGGGAAATTGCGATCCACGCGTTGTCCGCACTGCAAAGCAATTGTAAGGGCTGAAAAAATTTGAACTGACGCTGACCATGTGAAGCCCCAGATTGCGCGGGCCTGTAAGACGGCATGCAGCAGGCAACGAGGGCGGTAAGCTGAAAATGATCTTTAAGCAGCTCGAGTTTGCCCACCTGCATGGCAGCGATGTGTTGACTTGCAGCATGCGGACAAACCACCGACCCACCATGCGCCGCGCATGCCCCCTGTGGCTGCAGGCCAGCATTGGCAGCCTGGAGCAGCTGTTGCATGGTCATGCGGCATGTGCCAGGATGCAGTCAACAGTCTGTTGCAGCGCTGCACGGTACAGGCGGGCTGTGGCAGGCGCATGGGGAGCCACGCAGCTGCAGCACAGAGTCAATGGCATGGTTGGGCGCACTCTTGCCGTGGCACGTGCTGAGCAAGGCTGGGCCGACGACTGGACAGATCAGCATGGCGGCAGCGGTGAGGGAGCAGCAAGACACAGCTCCAGCTTGAAAGCTGGTGAGCATGGCGTGTTTGGTTCAACCAGAGCTGAAGCCTGGGGCTACAGGGACAGTCATGTGGATATCAGGCATCAAACAGCACATACAGGCAGGCAGCATGCATATGCCCAGCAACGAGGGACGCAGCAGCTTGGGTGGGCGATCAAGGATGCCACCACCCTTGATGACTTGAGGGGCATCCTTGAGCAGCATCACAGCATGATGTTGCAGGGCCAGGGTGTTGGGGATCTGGACGCAGTCAATCTCAACTCACTCGCAGCCGCCATGGTGCGCCTCAGCCATAGTCAACCCAGCTCTGGCACCCAGCCTACCACCACCTCGTCCCTTGACCAAGATGATCAGCATGAAGGACAACTGGCCAACGTGACCCAATCTAAGGGGGCGGAAAGTGTGCGGGGCAAGGTCAGCAGGCGTGCCATGCTGAGCGGGATGCTTCCGCAGCTGGTGGCACTCGCGGTGGCAAGCTTTGAGCAGCTGCGTCCGCGCCAGCTGTGCAGCATCTTGTGGGCTGTCGCACGCATCGCAGAAGCGGTGGCAGGGGCTGGCGCACCAGCGGTGTCTGCAGGATCTGGGCAGCTGCCAGGCAGGCAATCCAAGGCAGGAGCATACGTGCAGCTCTTGGGGCTGCGCACCCCTTTGCTCCAGCTGTCAGCACACATGTGCACAGGGCAAATGCTGAACACGGCATCTCCTCAGGACCTGGCTCTTCTGGTGTACGCGCACGCCTGCCTGGCCATCCCTTTGCCTCCCAACAGTGCAACAGCTGTGCTGGCGGCCATGGCGCAGCGCTTTGACCACTTCAAGGCACAGGACTGGAGCATGGTCGCATACGCGCTGGGGCTTTTGCAGATCAAGCCCACGCCAGGCTGGCTGGCACACTTCACTGCAGCATCGCAGCGCCGGCTGTGTCGGATGACACCACAGGTTGGTGCAAGACACCTGCTGCTTTGGGTTCAACTGCTTGCGGCTGGGAGACTGTCGTGTTGTCTTCTTGTTGCGTGTGAGCGTGCATGGGCAGCATGCATGCTCACCTCGCATGTATCTCGCGCATGCACCTCGCGTGCATGCTCACCCACCTGTGGGTTCCAGAACCCCTTCATGAGCCTCTCGCCCCAACCTGTGCCCCTGTGTTTCTGCAGGGCCTGGCCAACTGCGTGTGGGGATTGGCTGTGATCGGGCACCAACCACATGCATCATGGCTGCGGGAGCACATGTGGGTCAGCATGCAGGCCATGGGTGAGATGAAGGACCAGGTACGTGCCTGCAGAGATGTAGTGCAATTGTAGATTCTGCAGAGAGACGTTATGTACAGGTGGCTGCCTTACAAACCGCTACTCCTTTCCAAACCTGCCGACAGGACCTCACACACATGTATACATACAAGTGTGCAGGCGGACCATCTTAAACCTTACCATCCTAAACCTTACCACCTAATCAGACGGGGCACACTGCCATGATGTGCACTGCACAGGAGTTGGCAATGTGTGTGTGGTCTCTGGCAGAGCTGCTGAACCCCAACACTTACGGCCAGTTTGAGCTTGCTGCGGATGCTCGGCCTCTAGCTCCTGCTGTTTGGCTGGAAGCAGTGGAGGCACAGACACTTGAGCGAGCGCCTGGCATGTCCCTACGTGACTTGGCATCCATCCTGTGTTCCATGGCAGCACTGCGCCACAGGCCACAACTGGCACTCATGGCCAGCCTAGCGCAACACGTGCCACGCAAACTTGGGTGTCGCCTCGCGCAGGGTGCAGGCAGCGCTGTGCTGGCAGCACACACCAACAGCACTGCTGGCCCGGGGCCTTCAGGTGCTGCTGCTGATCACACTGATGGACAGCTCCAAGCAGGCACCTCAGTTACATCCCCAGCTCCCTCCTCACCATCAGCTGCTGGAGCAGCACCACCCATTCGAGGTCTGGCGCCACGGCCACAGAGGCCGCAGCAGCTGACCCTGCTGTACCCCGCGCACCTGGACGTGAAAGCACCGTGGGAGCAGAAGGGGAGCGTGGGCCAGAGCGGCCCAACTGGCAGCCCGACCACCTACACAACTTCAGGGCAGGTAGAGCCAGGGGTCCTGGAGCCAAGGGAAGCAGTGTCATGCCAGACCTTGTGTACCCTGCTGTATGTGCTGGCGCGGCTGCGTGTGGTGCCCCCTGCGTCTCTGCTAGATGCGGTGGTCGGCACGCTGGGCGCGCAGCTGCACAGCTGCAACGCGCAAGACCTCACCTCCTCGCTGTTCGCGCTGGCACTGCTGGAGCACACGCCAGACCCCAAGTGGATGGTGCGCTTCTTTACGGTGAGTGGGTGGCTGGGCTGCTGGCTGGCTGGCTGGTGCTTGCCGTCTGCCTTCCCTTCTCACCCTCCTGCCTGGCAGAATCTAGGTCGCCATCTCCCTGTTTATTGTTTGTGCTCCTCGTTTGTAATTTGGCAATCCATAGTCCATGTCTGTTGTTTCCAGACAAGCCGAAGCCTTCTTATGGCCACATGCCATCACCCCGCATGCGCACAGGCCTGCCGCTCACGCCTGCCCAGCTTCAGCCCTCCGCAACTAACAGCACTGTTGGCGTCGCTCGCACGGCTACGGGTGCGGCCAGCACGGCCCTGGCTTGAGTGGGCACTCTTGGAAGCTGGTAGGCGGCTGGGAGACTTTGGGCCCGAGGCTCTGGCTGATCTCATGTGGGCCCTGGGGCAGCTGGGGTACCAGCCCTCTGCACCCTGGGTCACGGCCTACTGCTCTGCGGCACGCAGTTCACTGCCCGCCATGAACGCCAACCAGCTGTGGATGGTCGTGCATGCGATGCACAAGCTGCAGCTGCGGGGTCGCGTGGGCGCTGGCAGCGGTGGCGCCAGGGCCAGCCCGGCTGCTGCTGGTAGCACAGGTGCCACAGGCGCTGCGGCAGGTGGGGATGGGTGGGCTGACGCGCACTTGGGCCTCGGCGAACTACCAGAGTGGTGGTTGAGTGATCTGCGCGCAGCGGTGGCTGTGCGCGCGACAGAGTTCCGGCCACAGAAGCTTTATGCCGTGGTTCACGCGCTTGCAGCGATGCGGCCGGGAACGCTTTGGGATGGGGCCGTGGCAGAGCAGACTCGGACACGTGTCGCCACAGGGCATGGCAGCCGCGTAGGCAGCAGACTGGCTAGAGGAGGGGGCTACCTGCAGTCAGGGGGGCCGAGCTTGGGTGCTTACACAGCAGGCACGGACACTGCAGCAGAGCCCAGCCAGTTCAGAACACCCAGCCCGACTAGCAGCCGCCAGGGGCAGTCAATGGCTGGTAGCGTCTTCTTGGATGAGAAGCTGCTGGTGGATGCAGTGGGCATTGCCAGCCTGTGCCTGCTAGGCTCGCGGTGGGAGGCGCAACGGGAGTGGGGCAGCAGCCTGTGCGCGACACCTGTGGGGGCCAGAGCGACCGGCGGCAGGCACAGGGTGAGGGGTGACAGGAAGTTTGTGAGGGGGAAGCGCCGCCGCGCTGTGGCAGGTGGGGGCATGGCTGAGGGGACTGCATCACCGTAAGTAAGCATCGTCCGCAAGGTTCCAGCTACATGGGTTCGGCATCACACTATCTCAGAGCACTGTGCTGTTGCTTGTTGCTGATTGAGTGTTTCATCCACTGGTTTAATGGACGGTTGAGTACCGGACAGCAAAGGCACAGGGCGCTTGTCCCGGAAGGCACTGTGCTGCACAACTGCGTAGCAAGCTCTGCATTGTTGCAGCAGCGCAGCAGCAACTGTAACCTGGTTACACTTCCACAGATGCTTCGCATCACTTCTTGGCACGCCCCCCTGCAAGGCCATGCGCCCCAGCCCACAGCACAGCAACCACTGCCGCACTGGTGGCCCATGTCCCTGGCCACCCCATCTTGGCCTGAAGAAGCACACCCCCCAGCAAGCTGCCTAGCCCACAGCCGATGCCATAGTATGTGCTGGACATGAGACCTTGCAAGGTGGCTGCCAGCCCAGTGGGTGCCAGCTCCATGCACAGCACGCATGCAGCCGCCCAGCCGCATGCAAACGTCAGGCCCTGTGACGAGGTGTGCAGTACATCAGAATTCGATGGGGATGGTTGGTACGGGTGATTGGAGTTGGTTGGGGATTCCTGGTAGGGTTCCATGTGTAAATCCCAATCATCCCAGCCAGCCAAGTACCCAATCAGCCGGTCTACCCAACCTCGGTCCTAACAGTTCCCGGCCACAGGATACCATGCATGCAAGAGGTGTAGCCCAGGACTTGCATGGCAAATCGGCGATCCCGTCCGGGTATATTGCTTACTTGTACAGTACTCACATTCAGCGCGTCGATGGGCAGGAGCAGCCAGGGCGAGGCGTGTGGTAACAGGCCCAGGGCACCGTACAGCAGCAGCCGCAGCACCAGTGCAGCAAGGGACAGGTGTAGCATGCCGTGGGGCCCCATGGTGCGCATGATGGTGGGCGCAAACCAAAAGACGGCCGTTTCCGTACCGCAGTCAGCCCTGCGGTACAGCCAGTGAAGGAGGCACCCGCTTTCAACGGCAGGCCAATACCTATGCACTGTACAAAAACTGCCGACTGCACAGCCATCCAGGCCGCATCTCGGCTGTGAGATGACCATGCATTTCAAACAATGCAGGGCAAAGACTGCAAACAGCTGTACAGGCACCCGTGTGAGCGTGCAGAGGAAACATGGCAGAACCAGGCCAGGTCTGGACCCTCCATGCTATCACAAACTCACGTGAGCAGGAGGCCCATGAGGGGTGCGGGCGCCCCCATGTCACGTGCATACAGGAACAGGAACGTGGCCATTGCCCCTGAGCCCAGCCCCATAGCCAGTGACTGCACCAACAGCTCCCACACACGCCGCTGCCGCAGCAGCACCCCCACCAGGGCCCAAAACTGGAAATGCACCTGACCGTGGCCGTGGCCTGTTCCCAAACAAGGGCCGGCACGCAGCCCGCCTGCTGCCTCTTCGTCACCTGCAGGGGGCCGTGCTCCTGACAGCCAGGGGCTAGGTGATCTGGTGCCTGCCGCTGCCAGCAGAGGCTCAGCCTCCCATGCACCACCCTCACCCACCTCACCCTCCTGCTCATTGCTCTTGCCACCACCACCTGCACCGTCACCTGAGCCTGAACCCGTGCCTTGACCCTCCTCCAAGTCCCCCATGCCGTGTGTGCCTCCCCCTAGCTGCTGGGCTGCACGCTGCGCCTCCGCCCTGCTTGGCCCAGCACGACCTATACTGGCAGCACTCGTACTCTGGTGCAGCCGGAGGCTCGATGTGTCTGGATGTGGCCGGAAGCTGGTGATGCCCCCGCTGTCCCCGCTCACCTCCACCCTCAGCCCCTCACTCTCCATTGCACTTGCCGGCTCCTGACTCAGCGCAGTGAGGCCGGCCACTCGACCTGAAAGACGCTGCTCTCCAGCTGCCCGGGACCTGTCCTGGGCAGCTGCAGCCTGTGGTGTTGGAGCTGGTGGCTCGTCCTGTGTCCCTGTGTTTGTACTGCAGCTGGAGCGTGCCCAGCGGCCTGCGCCAGCGGTAGGCGCTGGGCTGGCAGGTGCAGGTGCTGCCTCGCACCCGCTGCGGCTGCGCTTGCGTGCGGTGGTGTAGCGCAGCTGGGCTGCTGCTATGACCGTGGGCACGGAGAGCACGCCAAACATGGCAAACCCAGCGCCTGCAGCAGCAAGGGATCAAGGGTGGTACCCTGAGAGGTTAGCCAGCTACTTGGGGCGCAGGAGGCCAGGGGGCATAGCTACCAGGAGCGGGCCGTTGTGTGTCTGTCTGTGTGTCTGGTGTCTGCGTCAGGGTGCGGCTCTGCCATGGTGAGAGGTGCCTGTGGCGTGTGCGCACAGACTGGCCCAGGAGCAGCAGAAATTGATGGCACCCACCAAGGCCCACTTACCAAGGCCCCACGCCTGCAGTACAAGCCCTGCCAATGGCCCGCATGCACCGTACGCAATGGAGCCCCACATGCGCTGCCGCCCATACTCCGCGGCCTGCAGAACAAACCAACACGTCAGCGGTACAGGTGTGTCAAGGTGGTGCATAGGCAGTACGGGCAGTGGGTGGTTGCACGGCCAGCTGTACAGGCAGTACAGGTGTTGCAGATGATGGCGGTTGCGGGTCCCGTGGTGGGGAACGAGGAGCGCGTGTGCTGCGATGCAGAACAGAACAAAAGAGAGCAATAGGACGAGAGTGCATGCACAGCAATACCATGGGACAGCCACTGGGGGCTGTTTATGTCATGATCTAACAACTGGGGGCGAAGGGGCCACCTGTCACTGCACACAGTGAAGGCGACATGGAACAGTCACAGGGGACTGTCACGCTGCTCATTGTGGTGACGAGTGAGTGACACTCACATCCTCGCATGCAGCGACTGCCATGGAGTCGACACATGGTGAAACCGCTCCACCCGCGACCTCTGCCACCAGCAGCACCACAGACGCCTGCCACACGCTGGCAGACAAACACATGGCTGTGCGCAGCGCCGTGGTGCTGATGGTGCTGCCCAGTAGCAGACCTGTGGTGTGGGCGGCCACCACAGCAGCTGTGGTCAACAAGCTGTTCAGATCCAGAGTGAGAGCATGGATGGGGCTGGGGGCGATGTTAGCTTGCTGCTTAGGACGTAGCTTGTTGCTTGGGACGTAGGACAGATGACCACAACTCAGACCGGATGGTGTACCAAATGCACTTGGAACAGCAAACCATTGTGCGCACAGGATATGGGTGTGGGCGTGACCGCTCAACTGGTAAGCCCATGGAGCGGCAAGCATAAACTGCAGACTGCCATGGACAGGCGAGGGGCATGCAGCCATGCGGTAAGGTAGCACACAAGCGCGCAGCACACCGTGGTGGCACCGCCACCGGTCAGCCAGCGCAGGCAGCACCGCGCCCGCCACCATACCCAGCCATGGCCGTAGTGCACCCACTACCCCAATCACGGCATCACTCGCCCCCAGGTCCTGCATGTGGAATGCAGAGGGCATGCAGCATGCTCGCAGCCGCATGCATGCATGGCGTGCAGCACATGCGCGCTGCATGTCACCCATGCGCATGTGGCAGGCGCGGTGCCCCAACAGGTGCCCCCTGCTGATACAGTAAGTCAGCGCCCCCTGACCAGCACGGTTGCTCCTCTACCATTCAAGATGACAGCCCCTCTCAGGCACCCCCATCTCCCTTGGGCAAAGCCTTGAGAGCACCCACAACCGGGTAGCACGCGCACCTGCAGGAACAGAGGGATGTAAGGGAACAGGAATGCAGCTGCTCCTGCGCTCGTGCAGTAAAACACCTGCAGGGAGCAAGTGCGCGGAAGGGGCAGAGGCGGGTTTGAAACTGGAGGGGCCCAGAAGCCGTCATGTGTCTGACTCAGCCTGTGCTGAAGAAAGCTTGGCTGCTCTCTATCTTGGCTGCAGGTGACAGGAGCCAGATGCCGTGCAAACCACTAGCCTTGCCTTGGCATAGAATTGCACACGCTGGGCGGCAGACCAACCGCGAGACGGCGCCTGACAGCTTGGCTGTGTAGTCTTGACAGCTGGCGGCGCCATACATGGGGGGATGAATGGCAGCCTCCGCGTTACAAGAGGGCGAATGCCACTCTGAACCAGAGTGCACAAGGGGGCGCGCCAACCTTCCATCTCCGATAATCACCCTAGTCACCCTAGTCACACCTTCACGCCCTAGTGATCTAGAGTAGTATAGTATCCGGTTGTATGTGTGATGCGGACGGGGCCTCCTTTCCTTTGAAAAGCCCAGATCCCAAGTACCACCCAAATGAGCGGCCAAAGTCCCCCAAAGTCCTACATTGAGCAGGCACCTCCACCACCATTACCTCTCAACCCATCAGTCCCAACCCCTTTTCACTGTTGAAGTGGGGGCCAGCGGGCACAGACGACAAGCTGCTTAGCCATGCTGGGCCAGGCAGCTGCACGCACTGGCAGCAGCTACACATGAGGAGTTGCAGCATCTGCACATCATTCTAATGTACCTGCAGCTTGTTAGCTGCCATTTTGGCTAGGCACCGCCAGTGCTTTGGTGGCCATGCCAACTAAACATATTGAGCTGCGGCTGGCTGCCTTCGACTGGCAATGGGAAGTGCAGCAACTCGGGTTTGGCATACTGTGTACTGGCGTTGCACATCGCGCAACACAGTTGCACCGCCGGCATGTTGCACGGCACGGGGAGGAAGCATGCCGCTGCGCCTGCACATCGATGTCCCTACCAAGTAACAAGCAACTGTAGCACCGGAGCTGCCGTCCTAGAGCCCCAGATCCTGCTGCCCCCAATCCTGCAGCTGCCCAACACAGATTGATCACCACATGCACACATACTGGAGCATAGATCACCACCGACATTCAGCCCCGTGCAAGCCTAATCGCGCCTTGATCAGAATGCCCCATGACAACCAACCCCATCCGTCAGCCAGTCAACCCTCCCACAACATGGAATACCCAGCCCAACGCGCAATACACTGCAGCCCGTGTCCAACTGCTCATAGTCGATTGGTTAGGTTCATCGAATCAGCAGCACCCGTTATGTGGTCCAAACACAGGTGGTGGCCAAGAGTAGGTGCAGGAACTGGCACAAGCTCCTAAGCTCCCAAGAACAACAGCGTTGCAGCTTCTCAAGTGCTTCAATGCACCTGATTTGCAGGATGCACCCATACACAAATACCCATGCACCAGCCAACGCAGCATGTCCCCTGACTTCCAAGCCAACTGTCCATCGTGCGCTGGCCCCTGCAGACCTTGCTGCACACCAGAGCCTTGCTGCTGCTCAACAGCACTGCAAGCTCTCGACGCTCATCCTCCCCTCCCTCCCCAAAGCCCCCTGCAACAAACCACGCCGAAGCGCGGATGACCAGCCGCTTGCAGGCACGTGAGCTGGGGCACAAGCACTCATGGGTGGTCTTATGTGCCTCATGCCGATTGCCTCATGGGTGGTTCCATGGGTGGTCTCACGGGGTCAAGCCGATGGTCTCATGGGTGGTGTCATGGGTACAAGGCTCAGGGGTGGGGTTGGGCATCACCGGTGTCGCGTGATGCCGTGGCCGCTGCGCGCAGGATGGGCGCCCAGCGGCCGAGTGTGGATCGCAGACGGCTGCCAATGTCGGCGTCCGCATCTTGCGCGCGGTACGCCAGCAGGTCAGCCATGCACTGCAGGCAATACAATATGCAGGGCGGTGCATTCAGTTGTACGGGTGGCAGGAGGACACACGGCAATCGGTTTGCTGGGCAGTACTCAGAAAAGCACTCAATGCAGTACAGTGGGGCGCAGGACAGAACGCTGGGGGGGTACACAGCCGAATGGGATAGTACAGAGACACAGGGCCCAGGAGCGGGGGCCTGCAAACGCCAGGCAAGGAAGTGTTGACTGGAGATGGAACCAGCCAGGAGGGGGGCCACAGGCAACAGAAGCGTTGGTAGGGCACAGTGGATAAACATTCACCCCCCTCCCCCCCCATCCGGGCCCTCTCCCTGTCCCGGCGGCCCCCTGATAGCAGCAAGGTCCGGCAAGGCCCGGCAGGGCCTGGCGACTTCCCACCTGCTCCACCGTATGCCGCACATCGCCGTACAGCGATGCGGCGGCTGCTGGGTCACGCAGTGCGCGCGCAAGGAGCGCGGTGTCGATGGGCTCGGCAAACTTGAAGTAGAGGCGGTTGAGGCGGGGGATGGGGATGGGGGATGGCACCTTGAGTGGGCCTGCACATGTGGGTTCGCAAGGTATGGCAAGCATTGTCTCTGAAAATCAGGTCAACCGGGTCGAGATGTTGGGTGAACGGTTGAATGCACGGTTGTGTGGCCCGGTGTGTTGAAAGCTGCTCAGCAGGACTGACGTGTGACATGACTGCAGGGCGCGGTTGTGCCCCCCAGACACAATGGCAGGCCATGATGACCCATTCAGTGGGCATCTTGTGACGCTGCTGTAACCCGGACGACCGAAGTGAACTGATAGTACCCCACCAGCCGGCTATTGGGACTATGGTGGGTAAGCAGGTGGGTAAGTAATTCTTCAGTGTGTTAACCCCACAGAAACACATCAGTAGCCCCGCCACCACGCACCCGGTAGGCGTGTGAGCGGCATCACCGTCTCATGAGGGTCCAGCGCCGGGTCAAACGCCGATGCGAGGCGCGCCGCGATGGGGCCCAGGACTGGGTGACCCAGCACCTCATCAGTGTCCTGTAGTTGCAACCACCCGGGTGGCACAGGATGGCGCATGACAAACCGTCGTAGGACTGGTAGCAGTTGGCCTACTGTTCTGGCAGGCTTTAAGGCATCGTCTAGAGGTTCAGGGCAGGCTTTCGAGGCATGCAATTTTGGCCCCGGACCGTCAGGGACCACAGCACCATGTCATGGGTGCGCTGCGCACAGCAGAAGCATGGCTGAGTTTGCAGGCACTGGCCTTCGGGGTACGGCCGCATTCACAGTGCAGTCAAGCTATGGGTGCGATGCAGTTGGCCACATAAAGAGTGCGTGGAGCAGCGCACGGCGCACCATCATGACGTCATACGCATCGTCGGCGCCGACCGCGGCAAAGGGCACGATGAGCGCGCCTGCCTTTGCGGCCAGCCGCACAAAGTCGGGCTCCTCCTTCCACAGCAGCGTGTACTGCGAGCCGCGCGGCTTGACGACCTCGCTGCGGCAGTACATGTGTGCAGCGGGACAGGCGGTACGGGTGTGTGGTGGGACAGGTGAGGCGATACGGGTGTGCAACAGTACACGTGAGGCAGTACAGGTGGGGCGGCGCTGATGAGGCGGTGCAGGTACAGCAATACAGGGGGGTGTGGCTGCCCGTGAGTGCGCCCAGCCGCAGGTTCAAGGGCAGTGGAGCCCATGTGCTGGTGCGCGGCTATATAATGTAATATATAGATATAATATATAGATAGATATAATATAATATATAGATATAATTAAGACTGTACCGTGCACCTACAAGCCACGCATGCACACATGCAGCACAACACAAGCTGGAGCTTGCTGGGTCTGTCGATGTGGGGCGCCTGACTGCTGGCCGGCCGGACTCACCGCGCGCCGCCGGGGAACAGCAGCACCTTCTCGTTTGCGCGCAGCAGCCTGAAGGCAGCCATGGGAGACGCCTGTGGCCACAGTGGCAGGCCCCACAGAGTCCGTGCACCACACAGAGATAGTCAGTTGAGCTCGACGCACAGAGTTGGTTTTCACGGATGGGTGCACTGGAAACTCAGCCTGTGCGCCTCAGGGGCAGCTGCAGCATGGCTGAATGCTGCCAGAGTCGGGCGCGCCTGTCACTTTGTGCACATGCACACACTGCGAATGCGAGCCCACGCATTCAACTCAGATCGTGCCGCAGCAGATTTGAATACTACTGCAACAAGCATAGACCGGTCATTGAGTAGGCGTCGCTCACCTTGACGGCTCCAAACCGCTCGAAGAAGGGCCCCACGGGGCCGGACCAGTGGCCAGGGTGTGCCAGCCCACGCACCCTGAGGACGCATGGAACGGCGGGTGCAGTATGCGCGTACAGCGCCAATGGGTGACTGAGCTGTGGCCATCGGCTCGGTGAGAACTACCCCTAGATTGCGGCATGGCAAGCTCCAGTGCAGGCGGGGTGTGGCAGCAAGTGTAGGCGAGGGTCCTATTGGGAGCACAAGCAAGGGCCTGTCAGAGAATGAAACAGGCACTAATATTTTGGAGGAGATTGACTGACTGGGAAGCCCAGTTGGGAGGGTTCCACGTGTCACACCTGTAGCCGCGCATTGCGAGCTCGTACACGAGGAGGGGTGTGTCATAGAAGCCAATCCTGCGACATTGAAGTCAACAACGGCCCGGAGGCAACGATACAGGCCTGCTCATCATAATCCATGGTGCCATGGCACCAGCCGCAAACATGGAAAGGGAATGCGCGAAGCCGTGCACACTGCAGGCTGCTCAAGGTGCAGGAGGCACAGCAGAGTACCAAAAGGTACAAGTCCCCCAATGTATGAATGCAAGTCATACTCACGGCTGTCCCAAAGGACCTGAGCGGAGGTCACACTCACAGCTGGTGGTTCCCCACAAAGAGCATTGGGCGGTTGAAGAGGGGCGAGGAGGGCGGTGGCAGGCACTCAGCCCCCAGCACTACAGGCGACACCAGGTCTCGCCACGGCGCCAGAATCTGGCCCCACTCGTCGAAGCTGGTGTCATCACGGGCGCCTGCCGTGGACCCATGGCTGAACGCTGCACCTCCGCCGGCCTTACTGCGTGGTGGTGCACCTGCCGTTGACTTGGCAGAGGCCTTGCTGCTGAACGTGCTGATGTCAGACATGTGCGGCGTGCCAGAAGCGTCTGCCGCCACGCCATCGCCTGCATCCGCGCCTACGCTGCCGGGCACAGACGCTTCTGCAGCAGTGGCTGCAGCTTCAGCCTGCACAGCCCCCTCCTGTGCCACATGTGCCGCAGCTGCTTGCCCAGAGGATGTGGATGTGGAAGCCCCGGCCGCCCCAGGCTGCACTGCCCCGCCCCTGGCCCGACGCGCAACCCCACCCTTGCCTTCATCCCCACTCGGCAAGATGCCGCTGCCCGCGTTGCTGCTGCCTGCGTTGCTGCCTTGCCTGCTGGCCGGCCGCCATGCTGCCATGAGGGCGGCCAGGGAGATGTCTCTCTCCAGGAGCGCCGCGTGGCCCGAGTCAGGCAGGATGGTGCGGCTGGCATTGGGCAGCAGCCCCAGCAGCCGTGCGCCTGCAGTACAGAGCAACGCCACACATACACGCTGCAGTACCTCAAGACATGGCCATGTGAGAGGCATGGCAGATGGTACAGTTGTATGAACAGTACGATTGTCTGCGAAATCCGTGCAGTGAGGCGGTGCAGGGCGTGGACAGCACCCTAGGCTTAATACAAGAACCAGCAGCTGCTATCGGTCAGGGTTCAGGGTGATATGAATCAGCTGGACTTGGACCGCGAGGAAGGCAAGCAGGGCCGGCGGCAGCGGGCCCCTCAAGCATGGAAGCCACAGTGTCGCGCAGTTGAGTCAAGGCCGTGCGCTGCCCCTGCACCACCCCAAACCCTGAAATCAACCCCCGAACGCTAGAAAACTCCTACTCCTTGATAGAAGCAGACCAGACCCACCCTCCTGCAGGGATGGCAGCAACCGGTCACGGGCCGAGATGAGCAGCAGGACGGGCTGCGTGATGCGTGCGTACTGCTCAGGCGCCAGGTCCGCACTGCAGTACAGTGCAGTGCATACAGTGCAGTACAGCCAGCTTGCCACATGTTTTGCCGGTTTGGGTGGGCGGGGTGGCAGGCGAACAGCTGGCGCACAGAATGTTGTCGGTTGGACATCTGACAAGCACACATTGGAGCCTAAAACCGGGACCCTACAAACTGTTATGCCTAACTACACAAGGTGCGGCGTGCTCACGTGCGAAGCAGGTTGGCACGCCAGTTGGCGGCGGCGGCAGCCGGAGAGGGGTTCATTGTGAGCAGTGGCAACTGCTCCGGCAGCGGCAGGGGCAGGGGCAGCTGCAGGGGTAGGGAGGGGAGGCGGATGCCAGATGAGATGCCAGGCACGCCTGGGCCGTCGCGGGCCCCTGATGCCTGCGAGCATGAGTAAGCAAGCAGCACAGTGGTGTCAAGATGCACCTGACACATCATGCACCTGGTGCCCGAAGCCTGCGCCATCCTCACCAGGCTGCTCACTGTACTGGATGTACTGGACTCGAACTTATTTATGTTACGTGCCTAGACCGCACTGGATGTACTTGCGTTGAAGACATGCTGTTACGCACCTGCATAGGCCCAGCCACTAGGTCGTCCACCGGCTTCATCTCAATCATGGAGCGCATGAGGTCCAGGCCTTGTGGCCCCAGCCGTGCACTGTCCACCAGCAGGGGCAGCAGCGTGGCCTGTGGTGAGAAAGCAGAAGGGCCGTAGCCATTCCAGGAGGTCATTGCAATGCACATCGCAACCACCATTGCATTGAGAAGAACGTCGCGGTGCACATTGCTAATGCATTCCCTGCTGCGCTGAGCTGCAGCCTTGCACTCCATGCAACGTGACTGCGGTGCGAGAAGCCACATGTAGACATAGAGATGCAGCGCAGGGTTGCATGCAGACAGGCGCACCTGTGCAACCGCGTACAGGGTGTCAGGGAAGAGGCCCAGCAGATTGGTGGCGGTCACAAACGATGACACGCCGCCCAGTGAGGAGTTGAACGAGGTGGCTGCAAGAAGGTGTCAGTGTGGGTGAACGACGGGCCGGTGCGCGGGAGTGGCGTGTGGTTGGTTGGAAGTGGGTTTAGCGGCAAGGGATGGAGGTGGAGGTTCGGTTATGTCACGCGAGGCCTGGTGCTAGAGGGTGCGGCGGAGGGTATGGTGGTGGGTGGGGAGGGTAGGGTGTGGCGGAGGTAGGCAGCGTGGTGTGCACCCGAGCTTCCATGGTATGTTGTGCGGTGTGCGGTAATGCGTGTGGTAAAGGGCGGCCTGCTGCGCCACAGGCTGATTTGGCGCTGCGCAACCCACAGCACCCCCAGCCAGTTGACCTTGACAAGCTTTTCCCTCCATCCCCTGCTTGGTGACCCAGAGCACTCGCACCAGGGTTCAGAAGCACCAACCGCTCTACCAGCTCGGGTGATGTCAGCGCCACACGCAGGCCCAGCGCGCACCCAAACGACTCGCCCACCAGCACAACCTGTTGCGGCCGTGCTGCCGCCGCTGTCGCTGCATCCGCTGCCCTCGCCCCGTTAACGTCCGGTTGTGCTGCCGCCACGTCTGCTGGTGCTGCGGCTGCGGGCGGCGCGCTGCGCGCGTGCATCTCTAGCAGGCGGCGCAGCAAGTTGGAGCACTGGCGCGCAAGGCCGTCCCAGCCCGCACGGTTGTCAGGTGGCATGGCTAGGCAGTATACATCATAACCCGCGGCATGCAGGCCATCGAGCTGTGGCAACATGGACTGGCCAGTGCCATCAGTCCCGGGTAGGTAAACCAGCAGCTTGTCTGTGGGGCCAGGAGGGATGCCAGGGTGCTGCAGCCGCAGCGCCCCGGGCTGCAGCCAAGGGCGCACCCAAGCCGTGCAGCGGTCAGCGCATGCTTTTCTGCCGTGGTGCATGATGGCGTACGGTTCGTGCACTGTGCAGCATGCAAGAGCGCGCATGCTGCAAGGGCCTGTCCTCCACCCACTGGGCTGCTGGTGGATGCGTAGAAGGAGCGCCGTCCTGCTTGGCTCTGGGCTGCAGTCCTTCCTCGGCTGTTTGCGACAGTTGGGGGGCGATCTTCATGCCTGGTCACTTGAGCATATCTTAAGCCCCGATGATCTGACGCAGTAGCTCTAGGCCAAGCCCAGCAAGGTCTGCAAAGCGACCGATGCCCACAACATAACCTAGTGCTAGCCACATTCGGAACCAGCATTTCTACAGTCCCAAAACCTTCGCAAGCAGGTTGAAAAACAATACTACTTCATACAAGGTCATACACTGTCTCAACCAAATTGTTGGGCTTTGGAGCAGAGGCTGTAGCAATAGCGCCCGTTCGCAAAGAAAGACTGTTAAATAGCACAGCTGTACTAATACCTGCCAGATCGATTTATGGACCAGCAGTAAGAGTAGCATTCAAAGGCGCCATTAGCAGTGATGGCAGCATCACCGTTTGGTGGAGGGGTAAGTATGTGCCTCTGTTGAACCTCTTCGTCAACCAGTACAGATCTTTGATCAATTCGTGCTATGCAGGGTTTTTCCTTTGGGGCAAAACCAGCTGCATTTGGAACACCCACACAGCCTGCACAGAGCGGTGGATTGTTTGGGAGCACATTTGGGCAAACACCAGCACAACCAGCTGCAACACCCTCGCTCTTTGGTGCCGCCAGCACCAGCAGTTTCAGCTTTAATGCGGCCTCGACGCCTGCAGCAGGGTTTGGTACCCCGATTGGCGCAAACAGCAGTCCTGCTCCATCGCTCTTTGGCAACACAGCCAGTTCAGCATCAGCATTTGGTGCAGCCTCCGCGCCGTCCATGTTCGGGGCACCTGCGGGCTCGACGACATTTGGCAGCTCGTTTTCAGCACCTGGTGCGCCACCATGTGGCACCATGCGCCATGCACATCTGTCGCATCGCACCACGCCATGCTGCACGCAGTTGTTCCCAGTTCAAGCCGTACGCACACGTGCAGTCTAATTGCCATCCTGCTTAACGTTTGGTCTCTTGTGCCACACGCAGCCACGACCTCCACCGGGTTCGGGTTTGGCGCAGCCAGCAGCAGCAGCTCCTTGTTTGGTGGTGCATCAACACCCTCCCTCTTCGGAGGCACCTCCAACGCCCTCCAGCCTGGCATGCAGCCAGGAGGGGCCAGCCTCTTTGGTGGTGGGTTGGGGGCAGCTAGTCAGATGGCCCCTGCCAGCTGGGGCATGCCTGGCATGGGGGGGCAGCCTCCTGGCGCCCCAGCAGCACCCGACGGGGCGGCCCGCGAGATTGGAGAGATCAAGGCCGCCTACACCCCGTCCTCTGCCTCCTACAAGTTCCAGCACCTGTTCTTGAACGTGGTGGACGCGCCACAGCAGCGTGTCAAGCCAGGCCAAGTGGATGAGATGAGGTGGCGGCAAGCGCTTGCAGCTGCTGGGGGCCCCGACAACGCGGACCGCCTCTGGCCCGTGCCCGCGCACGGCTTCAGGGACCTGCTCGCGCGCTCCGCCACACAGCAGGCGGCGCTGGACGAGAACGCGGCCAGGCTCAAGGCGCTCAATGACCTCGCGCACCGGCTTGCGACGTGAGCAGCCAGAGTGCCATGCGTGCCAGCTGTGTTTTAAAACCGGCATGTGGCTGTCAGCCACAGCCAGCCACACTGCTGCCAATGTCAGGGGCAGCTGGCTGTGAAGCGTGTTGGTGGCGATGGTGGTGGTGATCATGCGGGTGGTGTGTCCCAAGGAGAGGAGGTGCAGGTCTAAGGAAGCATGTCCGCCAGGTCCTGCCGCACGGGGCAAGCACGTCCAAGACATGCGCTGAAAAGTAAGTATCGCACTGAGCAATCCATGCCCTGCCAACGCCACCTGCGCATCCCCGCAGCAAGCACGGCGCGGAGCTGAAGCAGCGCGCGTCTGACATCCAGAAGCGCCACGTCGAGCTCGCGCACCGCCTGCTGCACTCGTTCCGGCTGCTGGACGCGCTCGAGTCGCGGCTCGCGAGCAGCATAGGGTGAGCTCACCCAGCACCCTCGTCAGGCTCCCTCCCTACTTCACCATGTGTGTTCCAATGTGCCTTGAACGTTGAAGGATGCTCCCTGGAACTGAACCTTGAACTACCCCCCTGTCATCTTGAACCATTTTGAACGACTGCGGTCGCAGGTACCGTGCTGACGTGGCGCGTGCTCGCGAGGCCGCGCTGTCCCGCCAGCTGGCGGCGGTCGAGTCCGAGGTCGCGCCCTCCTCAGCCACCAGCCTGCAGCGGCGGCTGGAGTCGCTGGCGTCCGCGGCGCGCATGCGTGTGGGCGGGGGCGGCGCGGGCGCGCTCGCGTCCGCACGGCTGGATGAGCGCTCGAGTGCCCAGCTGCTGGGTGTGCTCAAGGACCATGCGGCAGGCGTCGCCAAGCTGCAGGTGTGAGGGGATGGGCTCCTGGTGCTGTGGTGCCGGATGCCACAAATGGGACGGGTGGTTATGTTGCAGTGGTTGCTGTGTCTCCTTTCAGGGGTGCTGCAATAGCTGCTCAGCGGGGTCAACGGGGTGGGGTGGGGGTTCCACCGGTTCGTTGCAGGATGGTGCAGGATAGCTGGATGGCTGCAGTGCCAACAGGTAGCCATGCAGGTTGTACGGTATGATCATGCCCTGGGTCATGCCAGCCCATGACTTTCCGGTCCAGCCTGGCTCCGCTGCACTTGGCCCCCACGCTCCCCCGTCGCATGTGTGGCCGCTGGCAGGCCGGTCCCTAGTATGCCCGGCGTGCTGCAGGCGCCTGGCATGCTGACACGACCCCAACGCCGACCTGCACACACGTCATGACTTATGGCTGCGTGACCTGGCCCTGCGCATCGTGCCGCAGGCGCTGCTGAAGCGTGATGCCCTGGATGTGGAGATCATGCAGAAGGAGCTGGGGGAGGGTGGTGGCGGCTCCACAGGAGCGCGCATGCTCATGCTGGAGTAGCGGGTTTCTGGCTGCACTGAGCTCACTCCCACAGTTGGACACCAGGGCATGACTGTAGATATGTTTTCAAACAGGCAGACGGACGTTGCGAGTGAGCCTGTGCTGGTCCGGTAGTGTGGGTGCTGCGCTGTACTTGCTACCATACTCGCCCCACAGCACTGCAACAGAAGATGTGGGATCTTCTGCCACGTGTCAGTAACAGCAAGATGAACTCACACGAGCTCAAGAACAAGGAAACAGCAAATGCATACTGTGGACCACAGCTGGCAGTCTTCATAAAACGCCCCGCAACCAGGTTTTGGCATCATCCGGCATCCAGCATTGCCCCCTGGCACAAGGGCGCGAACTTGAACACATCCATTATGAACTTGTCCAGTGCCTCCTGGTTGAATGGTTGCATGACAGTCACGCAGTGCGCCTGCACAGCAGCACACAACGTCAAGGACTGCAATGTGCAATGGTCCCAGGATCACTCATCCCTGGAAGCATGGCCCTATAGCGCCAGTCTCGTGGCCGCACACTGATGCGTACCCATTCAACGCGCCATCTCACCTCCTTGCTTGAGATCCTGCTGATAATGCCATGGATGCCATGCGTCCCCGCATGTGCGTCCCCATGCGCTCCTTGAGAATGGCGCGTTCGTTGCGGCGCGCACCTACTGTGCCAGATTTCATGACCAGGGCAGTTTTTACGGGCAGGTAAAGGGTGACAACCCCCAACCACCTGGCAAAATAAGGCACAGGACGGAAGGGCTGCCTTTTGGGTGCTGCCTGCTATGCATGCATGCTGGTATGTCACTGCTGCGGAAGGACGCAACGCGCAGAACCAAACAGCAATAACAGATACCAGGAATCATCCTGTACATGCGCACTTCTAAGCACACTGCACCTGCCCATGCAACGCGAGCACTCACCTGAGTGGGTCCGCACACCTCCACCAGCATCCCCCAGGGAGAGTGCGGCCAGTGCGCCTGGGCAACACAGACACGGTGCCATAGGGTCGAGTGAATCGAATGAAATGTGCGTTGGCAACCTGACAGCAACCTTACGCAGCTCCAGGTCCAAACTCATTGACAGATGCACGCACCACAATAGGTGAAGAGCAGGTCTGGGACCCATGCCGTGTCACTGGTTGGTGTGAGGCCACCCATGCCGTTGCTGCCGTTGCTGCTGCTGTCGCTGGGCTGGTGGTGCTCCGCACACGGCACCGTGCACGCAGCAGACCCTGGCTCAGGCTCCACAGCCGCTGCAGCTCCACATGATGCAATCGAAGGTACGGTACGTAGACTTCATATAGTAATGGTTACTCAGCTTTGCCAGCACTGCAGCTTTGCGCAATCAAACGTGCAGTGACAGCGCACAAGCCATTGTTTCAATGCTGCGCCCTCCAACAAACCCCTCTGGGCTGCGGGCTGCGCACTTGACACGCCCCGCAAGCACATGCAAGCTGCCGCAACAGGCGGCCTGTGCGACGCGCCAGCATGGCCGCACCTGAAGGCAAGCCTGCACACCAGCTGCAGCAGCGCGAGTGCCTGGATGATTGCATAGCATTCCACCAGATCCACCCAGGGACTCCTAAGCGCCAGCCCCTCGTCGTAGATCTCCAACTGCATGGGCCGGCAGCAGCATGGAGGTGGGAACTTACAGAAGCAGTCAGGCTGTTTGCATTGGTGTCCCTGTAAAGCGACAGAGCATGCATGGCGCATGCTGCATGAGCCCAACCCCATAGGACTATTGAGACACGCAACCAGAACCCCACGTGCATGATGTGCACATGCATGTGGCTGTGCATGCGGTTGCTTGTGCTGCGCGCCTGCAGGCCGTGTGGGTCCAGCACATGGGGCAGGTCCTCACTCAGCACTCGGACTGCCTTGCCAAAGTTGACCAGGTACTCGCGGCCTGGATCCTCACCCCCACCTCCACCTGCACTGCCGCCTCTTCTGCCCGTCCCAATGTAATCCCAATGTGATCCCAATGTGAAACCCAATGTGATCCCAATGCACCTGCTGGAGGGGTAGCCTTGCCCCTGGGGTATCTGCCCCCTGGGATGACAGCTTGTATGCTTGTTGGCATCACCCCTGCTGCTGCTGGTGCCACCTGGTGCAGCAGGGGCTGACAGCACTGCAGCCCATGTGGCAGCCTGCAGCACTGCCCTTATCAACTGCTCCCAGCCCTGCTCCACATTCAGACCCTCATTCACAACAAGGAGCTCCTGATGCTGGGGCTGAGCTGAGGACAACGCTGGGGGCTGCGTGCTGCAGCATGGCAGCACACGGGGCGGCTGGCGCTTTGGTGCAGTGGGGCAGCAGCTCAGGTGTGTGCCTATCTGTGCGGGTGCACAGGGTGCACACGACAGGGTGCAACAGCATGCTGTCCTCCTAAAACAAACTTGTGCGTCTGTGTTGGGACCAAATTCAGTGGGTCTGCTCTCCAGGAGCCAGACCCTCAGTTTCTGCTCACAGCTTCGCGTGGTCATTCTTGAGGGGTGGGTCAACGGCCAATACACAGGTGTACTGGATGGCAATCGGATCACACTCGCCAAATGCTTTGTGATTACATGATTACATCATGGGCAGGCACCATGCTCTTGCCTCACTGTCAGGTCAACACATGCCGCTCACGGATGCATGGCTGGACGTAGGGAGTAGCCGCTCTACTTTGTTGGCGTCGTGCAGGCCCTCTCAACTACTTCATTCAGATGACGTGCAGCCCTGACGTCGCGCCCGCCGCGGGGCTCACCCCGCCCTTGAACGGCGGCAGCGGCACGCCAGCCGCGGCCATCGCTCCGCGCACGTCCTGGCTGGGTGGCGGCAACGCGTCCAGGAGTGAGCCCTCCGGCACGGCCACGCTGTAGGCCTCTGACCCAAGCGTGCACGCCAGGGATGTCCAATCGTCGACGTAGGCCGAGTAGTCCAGGTTGGAGGACCAGGCCAGCAGGTCGTCCAGCTGTGGTGCATAAATCAGGGGAAAATGCAGGGAAAAAGGGAAGGTGAATAGACAAAGTGAGCAAAAGGAACACCTACCAAGCTACAAGGTTGTTTGTGCATGACAGGACTGTGCACCAACCTGCACAGTGCACACCTGGCACACACCACATGCTCGATCATCAATTAAAGTGGGTGGGGCTTGGGCAGGGGCCATCATGGGCGCAACCCGATGTGTCCCCCACGCACGCCATGCATGCAGCTGCACAGCGCACAGTTGGTAAGGTTGCCCACCCACCTGCGTGTCATCCAGCTCCTCATCTCCCAGCTGCTCCAGGCCCGCAGGCAGCTCCAGCCCCAGCAGCCCGCCGCCCACAATGTCATCACCGCCACCACCGGCCCCCTGAGCCTGCAGCCGGTACAGCTTGGCCATCCATTCACGCCGCCGCTGCTTCGCGCGCCGGATGCGCTCCTGCCTGCAAGTTGGCGCACGGTTCACAGTCAGGATCATGGTGCATGGCCATAGAGCCATAATGGGCTGCTGCTCCCTGCCTCCTCCCTGCCACCTTCACGCGTGAGCTGTAGGTGGCCCCCTGTGCTGCACTGCGCTTGCCCAGCTATTGTCGTAGGCCTGCCTCACAGCTAGCAGCTTGGCGCCTGGCCCACATACAGCAAGCTGGCCGGCGCTTATCTTGAAACATCAAGCAGCCCAACCGCACAGCATTCGCGCAAGCCTCTGTGCATGCAACATGTGTGTGTTCACATCACAGGCATCCCTACATCAACCGCACCTGCGAACCGCAGGGTTGTAGTGGAAGTGTGGCTGCGGCTTGGGAGCGCCCGGTGCGCCAAGGCCGGCCTCGCTGCCATCTACCAGCACGCGTTCCGCAATTGGCCGCCACCCGTTGTTGTCTGATCGCGCGTACCAGCCGGTCGTTGAGCGCAGACCCCGGCTGCCATCAGGTCGCACATACTCCCTGTGGTTGTGGGTGCACATGTACGGGTGTAGTGTGGTGCGGTGTGGTGCGGTGTGGTGTTGAGGGAAGGGGGAGGGGAGAGGTGGAGAATGCTGCCCATGTACTGTGTCGAGTTCTGCTTTGTAATAATGCTCATGAACGGGACACACGCCCAGCACTTGCAGACCTTCTTCCAAGAGAGCAGCAGTACATCCAGCAGCCGGGCAATCCCGGACCTAAACACCTGAGAACCATTCCAGCACTTTTACTGCAACTCGCCCACTGCTGCATCCGCGCACCTCAGTGCCTGGTCCATCTTAAAGTCATCACCCAGGTCCTTGCGCCGCGGCTTGTTGTGTACCGCCTTGGCGCCCAGCGCCACCTCACCCGCGTAGTTCCGCGGCCCAAACGCGTTGATGTCTGTGATGGACCTGCGGCATAAGTCGTGGGCACACGGACGCATGATGCTGGCAGTATGATATTGATGGTGTCATACGCACAGCGCAAGTTGTGCATGGGCATGTGCGCGTGAGCATCATGGGACCATGGTGAACTCCATTGGCACATTCACCCCTCTGCTCTTGCAGCGTCCTCTTGTCAGCAGCGCACATGCAAAGCCTGCCACACCCACGCCAACTTCCCTACAGCAGCTAATCACAGTCATCAGCAGATTTGCGGTTATATCCAGTGGTGCACAGAGGCACAGCACAAACCAATGACGCAGCACAAGGAAGGGGTCGCACCCGCACCTGTGCGTGAAGATCTTGTAGAACACGAGCGGCGGGAACACGGAGCCTCCCAGGCGGAAGCGCACGTGGATGCCGGCCGCCGCGTCTGCAAGTGCGGCCTCCCGTGGGTTGATGGCACGCAGCATGAGCCGTGGGTCACCGCGCTCCCTGCGCCGCGTACATACCGGTGTGCCATAATAACAATAATGATAACACGGCGTGTCACAGATGTGTCTGCATGCTGGTGTGCCACGTGCACGCACGTTTACAGGTGCCCGAGACTCCGTGTGTACATCAGAATGTTCTAGACTGCTGGGATCCTGTGGGTGGAAGGTTGCGACCCTGGTTGGACGAATCCAGACCAGGTATCCCAACCATCCCAACCACACCCGACCCACTCTGATGTATGCATATGTTGTGTGTGCGTATTGTGACTGGGAGTGTCACTGGGGATGTGTGGCCACACGCTCGATGACAACACACGCGTGCCCACGTAGCGCAGCCATGCGGCAGTCAACAGGAGGGCGCCAGCCGCCCTGTGGTGGTCTGTAGTGCTTTGTAGTCTGTGGCCGCAGCACTGCCTGGCCTTACCTAGCCGTGACCACATTTACGCTCGTTGTGCTTGCGCTCAAGCACAGCTGGCAAGCGGCCACACCCGGGGCTGGGCTAAGCCTTGCTGTTATCCCATGGTTTGCACTGGGGAAGCTCAGCTACCTGAACTGGATGAGGTCCCGGTAGAAGAGGAAGATGCGGCGGTTGCGGAAGCCCTGCCATGCGCGCTGGATGCGCCGTGCCGCGCCATCACGCCGCGCCTCTTCGCTTACAGCTGCCGCATGCAGCATCTGACGCTCCAGGTCCGCATGCAGCTGCGGTGCACGGCATGCAGCGCAACACGGGGCACAGCATGGGGCACAGCATGAGGCACAGACGCGTAGTGAGGGACATGAGCAGCAGCAGGGGCACGGGCAGGTGTGCAGACTGCACGAGGTGTACGCAGCAGAGGCATGTCGAGCAGGACATGCTGGTCGTAGCAACCCATTGTCAAGATAACCATGTTTGCTTCCTCAAGGGCAGCATATATGCGCATGTTCCGCGCACACTTTGAAGCTCCATGCACCGCATGCACTTGCATCACAGGCACATGCCATGCCACGTACCTGCGCCCAATAAGCCTTTCGCTGCCTGTAGCCTCGCCAATGACGTTGAATTGTCGTAGCGGCGAACGCTATGAAGTACTGAAGTCCAAGAAGCAGCAATTCACGCATATAGAAGTTTTGCCCAGGTTGCATATCAGTGTTCTTGTCTTGAAAGCACGGCTTCCACAATTACCAGGAGTTCATCCTCGAGGAAAGGGTTCCCAGACGTGCTGGGCCCGTAGCCGTCCGCCATTGTGCATACAAGCCTCCAAAAAGCTACAGTTTATACCTAGTAGCGGGTTCATAAGCGCAACATTACCACACGCGTTCCGACTTCAGAATACTCAGGACAACATTGCATGTTCAGAGTTGCCCTGGAAACAAGTACTGCCCTGGAAACAACTAAACCGCCAGCAAAACCCTGGTCGGTGCACATCCTCCCCCCAGGGCAACGCAAGGCATCCAAGACAGCGCTCATATGATCACAGTGAACTCCTTCAAGTTTCAGCCTGAACCCTAGGAGGCTCACCCACTGTCACAGGTGAAACTGGCGTGTTTCGCAAGGAAAGACGCATTCCTACATCATCCTGTCGCTACAAACGTGATGACCCAGGCCTGCATCACGTTGCCCCTTCTACTCGAACAATAGCTGCAGCACGACTCTGGGATCTGCCGCTGTATTGACCCCCAATAACTGTACACTCCAGCAGCTGAGCCCCGGCACCTTACCGTCAGGTGCCGTCGCCACGACATGACGAAGCATAATGGAAAGGCCCGCAACTCGGGCATGAAGGTTGGCCAGGCGCTGGTATCGCGGAACAAAAAGGCACGTTTGGAGTTGCTCTGGGTACGGGGTACCTTGCATGGCGCTCCATGTGCAGCGCATGGAGGTCTGCTGTGCCATTAGCACACGCACACAACAGCATGCGTGTCATCTGTCAGCGACCGGCATGCGTCTGCTCCTATGCATGCTGTGGGGCGCATCCCTCACCAGCCCGCGCCCGTCCGTGTCATGGCAGCCACCTGTCAGTGTGCCCTGCTGCACCTTGCTGCACCGGTGCCCTGCTGCTGCCTGTACCACCTGCACGCTCAGCACGTGCCTGCCGGCCTGCCCACTCACATGTCAAATCGCCCATACAACGTCACGTGCGTGCAGAGCGGGCAAGGTGCTGGCGCCGCCAGCGGCCGCCACACAACTGATCTGCACAAGGGAGGCCCCGGCATCCAGTCAGTGCTGGAGCGCAACGACCTGGGGGAGCTCATGGCCATGGTGCGCATGGCAGTACAGCTGCAGTGCAACTGCAGTACAGGTGCACAGTACAGGTGCAGGGGCAGTGTGATAAGATTGGCCAGGGTCGCTCATGCCAGTCGTGTTGCGCGTGTGCGGCGGAGATGCAACATGTGTCATGTGCATAGTGTGCGAGATGTGGGCGCATGGGATGCGTGGGCGGCAGGGTGCAACCCCTGAGCTGCACCTGCACCTGAACCTGCACCTACACTGGCAACCTGTGCATGAGCACCTAGCATACCAAGCCGCCCTCGTGGAGCCGCTGCAACCTGTGACATCCTGTACCTAAATGGCTAAATCCCAGCCTGAACCGGTGGCCTGCATCCCAGTAACCAAAGTTCGAGGAACGCCACCCTGCACATCCACACTCACGCACCGCTGGCACTTCCCAACCTGCACAGGCTGACCTAGCGGGCCGTGACTTTACAGCGGAGCGAGCCAACGTTATTGTGGTGTCCACTGGTGTCGTCAACCCGCTGAGCGAGCAGGTGGGTGGCTGCGCGCAGTACCCTTGCCAGAATCATTTTTTGTTATGATGAACTGTAACCAGGGTTCAGGTCCCAAGTAATCAACCCTTGCCCTGCGCGCCGCTGCATGGCCGGCGTGCAAGGCTGTGCAGAGCATGCACACCCGCACACACCTGTGCACTGCGCCCCATCGCCTCCTCACCTCCCCCACCCTTCGTCCCATCCAACACACCCACCACCAACATCAACCGCGCACCCCACCTGCAGCGTGCGGCTGAGGCGCGGGCAGAGGCTGAGGACCGCAACCGCCACCGCCTGCGCCTGCCGCGCCGCCCAGCGTGGGACGAGAGCACGACGCCGGAGCAGCTGGAGGCGCAGGAGCGCGCGTCATTCGTGGAGTGGCGGCGCGGGCTGGCCTCTTTGGAGGAGGACGAGGGGCTGGTGCTGACCCCTTTTGAGAAGAACCTGGAGGTGTGTGCCTGTAGTGGTGGGGGTGGGGGTGGTTGGGGGAGGGGTGGTGGTGGTGGGTGGGGGGGG
>BDCZ01000293.1:61959-81031 GCA_001662365.1 Chlamydomonas applanata | reverse complement strand
CCCCACCCCCAGCCTCAGCCGCCCCAGCACCTGCCGCCCCCACCACCGGCCATGTCCCTCGCTGCACCTGCCCCCTTTGTGTGGCTGCTTTTGAACCATGAGCTGCTGACCGTGCCGCTTGCCACGCCACCGCCTCCACCCGTGCCGTCAGCAGGCCCACCAGTGCTGCCACCAGTACTGCTGTACCGCCGTACTGCACAAACACCAGGCGGTACGCTTCCATGGCAGTTAGACCCAGGTTGCCTGTTGCGTACGCGGTCCACAGGCCTGCAGTACATTCAGTTGCGCAGTACATATGGTCAAGCAGTACATATGGTCAAGCAGTACACGACTAAGCAGTACATTCACTTACAGGGCAAACAAGCTTGTGAGGCACACTGTGTGTGCATACTGCACAACGGGGCATACAAGCGTGACGTGGGGCACTGTGTGCCACACAATCTGTCATCATCTGTTATTATAATAATAATAATAATAGTAATAATAATAATAATAATGATAATAATAATAATAATAATAATAATAATAATAATAATAATAATAATAATAATAATAATAATAATAATAATAACACGGCGTGTTATCTGGCGTGTTATTACTCTTATCTCTTGTTACTACTATGGGTGCACGCTCCTCGCGCCCCTCACCGGCAGCCAGGGAGCCGAGGGCCGTGGACACATACCCCATCAGGTTGTACCACGCAAACAGGGTCGTGCGCTCCTCCGCCGGGACCTGACAAGGAGAGCCACCAGGCAGGCAGCCTGGCTCAAGTTTCAATCGGCCCACCACTGAAATAGCACATCACAGTGATAGCCAGATGAGCGCACAGAGGCAACACTGAAGCAGCAGGACCCATCAACTCTTGGCCAAAGCAATGGTCAAATCCCCGGTCAAACCCCTAGTCAACCCTGAGTCAACGCGTACGCACCAGGTCTGACAGGATGCTCTGCTCCAGAGCCATGAAGGGGCCCACCTCATTGCCTGAGGGTGAGATCACTCCAATGGTAGCACCCACCAGCAGCAGCCCAAACTGTGGGCCGCGGGCTAGTGCAAAGACAGCAGCACCCAATACCTTGAGGCAGCACCTGCAGCCAGCCAACAGCAGCAGCAACAGTCAGCAGCAGCAGCAGCAACAACAGCCTGCAGCGGCAGCAGCAGTCAGCAGCAGCAGCAGCAGCAGCAGCAGCAGTCAGCAGTGTGAACAGCCACCAAAACTGTGAGCTACTGCGCATTTGTTCACCACACAGCTGTGTATGAGTGTACAACTCTCACAAGAGATGCTGCAAGAAGTCAACCGTGTACCGGCTGCATGTGCCCAGACCAGCGGCAGTACACCATCAACTGTACATCGGCTGTACATCGGCTGTACATTGGCTGTACATCAGCTGTACATCGGCTGTACATCGGCTGTACATCAGCTGTACATTGGCTGTACACACCCGAGGAGCAGGCATGCACGCCGGCCCAGAGCATCTGCGGTCAGTGTGAGAATCAGTGAGATTCCCGCGTCCCCGAAGAGTGTGGCTGACAGCAGCAGCCCGATCCTGTTGGCAGGCAGCACGGTGCAGTACAGGGCATACAGTACATGCATGAGCGCATGCTTGGTGCCATGCAACAGTCAATTGACCAGGCCGGGTGAGAAATCCTTTCCTTGGCGCGCATGCTGAGTAGGCCGTGCAAGGATATACCTCACGCATGCCAGACACAGGGCGCATGCAGCAGATGGTAGTCATTGAAAGGCACGGTGGCGATATGATGGCATGCGCAGCAGTTCAGGCATGGCCAGGTACAAAGTGCGGCACAGGTGCGGGCGTCGGGGCATGTGCTCACAACTTCCTCTTGCATGAGTTGTCTCTAAGAAGCGGTGCGCGAGGCACGCGCCTGCGCACCGTTCATCAGGCAGGCCCAGGGCAGAAAGGTACACGGCAAGGATTACGCCCGTGCTACCTGCAAGCATGGGATCCAGAGCGATGCATTGAAAAACAATACAAATTCAGGGACACCTGCTAACACAATGGCGCTCACCGAATGCCCACAGACGCACACATCGCGTCACGAACAGAACCCACGCATCACGATTGAGGTGACGCAAGGCGCCGCAGCCCAGCATACCGGCCACTTACACCAGATCTCTTAAAGAGTGCTGAGATCTGCGACCCAACCGCTGCATGAGGGTTTTTGTTTTAGGGTTTCCAAATTTAAAGGCCCTACATCGGTGGGTTTTGAGCGTTGCAAGATGCAGCATTATTCACCATCATGGGAGCATCTCTTTGCAAGTGTATTTCAGATGGCAGCAGTAGTGATGAGAACAATGATGGCGTGGTGGTGGGCGCACAACCACAAGATGCCTTCTCAGCGCTGCCTGAAGCCGTGGTTGATGACGTACTTCAGCGCCTGGGGGTTGGAAATCTGGTCACCTTGGCCAGGACTAGCAAATGGCTCCAAACCCTGGCAGCAGCCTACCTGGGCATCTCATTGAACTGGGATCTACACAATCAGGGGAAGTGCTTCAAGGCAGTGCAGTCAGAAGCCCTGGCACGTGGGGCCATGCATGCGGGCACGCGCCTCCCGCATGGCAAGCGCCTCACGATTGCCATGCAGCCAGAGCACCAGCATGGAGTCGGAGTGGGTTACATGTTGATGGGGCCCCCAGTTCTGGCGCAACCTGCAGCAGGCTGCCCCCTCCTTGCGCAGCCTGAGCCTACAGTGCGTAAGCTTCAGAGACGGCGCTGAGTCTGGGGCTGTTGGGCTGCTCAGCTTGAGCGCGTTGACTGCATTGACTGAGCTGCAGATAAAGGACGAATCTAATGACTTTTATGATGTTCGCACATGGGCGCAGCTACCAGACCTGTTGAGCAGCTATGCAACCCAGCTGGTCAACCTGCACATAGACATGTCACAAACTATGACACCAAGCCAACGGCAGCCATTTAGTTGTTCCACGCCATCAGCCAGCTGACCTGCCTGACAGCTGTGTCTTCCTTGTGCAGGGTCGATCGCAGTCCAGCGATGTGCGCAGCATTCAGGGGCGTGTTACAGGGCTGCAAGATGCTGCAGAGCCTGGAGCTGCCCAACACATGCTTGAGTGCAGATCTGGTGGGGCTGCAGCCATCAGGTGCCCCCATAGCACCTTGCCTCACAAGCCTCGCATTCAAGGGGCTTGCCACCAGCCAGCGCCCCCTACTGAAAGGTTCCCATCTCTGCAAGCCCTGCAGATCCAGGGGCTGGATTTTGCAGCGATCGGCGACGGGGGCAACTACCTATGTCTGCCTGAACAGCGGCTCAACCGCCCCTTTGGCTTGGTCATCTCTACGGCCACGATCACTGCAAACGGGGAGCGTGCGGGCTTGCGGGTTGGGGCACAGCCACAAGCTCTGATCTCTGCAGCATCGCATCTGGCAGAGCACTACGCGGCATTCCCACAGCACGAGGGCTCCGGGGCCCCTGCCATCCGGAAGCTCATAGTGACCCAGCAGCGCCCGGCATCAGAAGGCGGTGGCGATCAGCACTTGGTACGTACGAGCCTGTTGCTTGCATAGATATATATGTTCTTGTATGAGACGCACGAGCTTGATGATTGCATGGACAAGCCAAAGGCCTTGAAAGAGCTTGATCTTTGCTTCATGCTTCTTATAAAGCTTGCCAGCATGCTGCCAGCATCGCCAGCACCCTCACCTGCTGCTCCGTTAGGGCTGCAGCGCGCTCACCACAGAAATGCTGCCCCCTCATGCCGATGGCTGCCTGCGCACAGGGGGCCGCACAGGAGGGGCCTCCCCTGGTCCAGTTGCTGGCGTTGCTGGGGCCCCTGAGCCCTCACATTGAGGAGCTCCAGGTGTCTGTAGCAGCAGCCAGACCTCGAATCCGACTGTCGCAACTTCCACCCTGTCCCCAGGCCTCCTATCTCCCCAGGTTTAGATGTGCGGGCGTGTGGGTTCTTCAATTGGTGTATCGTATGCGCGTGTGTGCGCCACATAGCACGCTCATTATGGCGCATGGATTCGTGCCGGGAGGCCATGCCGCGAGGGGCTGCGTTTTTGAAATGCACATAAAAGCTTTCAATCAGGTTTCAACCAGGTTTTAATCAGGTTGTGTTTATTATTATGGTTTGCAACAGCTCAACATAAACAACAGCTCTGAACACTGCCTCATTGACGCTTGAGCCTTGGACCTAGACCTGATGAACCTGAGCTCTGCGGCTGACCACAGGTGCTGCAGCTGGTGGGGCGCAGCGCACTGGGTGCCGATGCGCGATGTGTGGCTGTGTGCTTAGAGCCGATGGCAGTGGAGGCCCTGGTGTCTTGTGACGACCATCACGATCAGGGGACACTCTTCCCAGCCATGTCTACAATAAGACCTTGGACGTGCAGGAACTGGACGCCACGCAAGCACAAGGCCCGTGATTCGCGTGATGGGCGCTCAGAGATGCAGATCTCAGATGCACGGTACGAGGAGGAAGCACAGCAGGCACAACAAGATGCGGCCGCGTTTGCTGCAGGCATCGGAGCGGTGGCTGCTGTGCGGTCGCTGCTGCGAGTGGTCCACCTCTTTGTGGAAGATGTAGGCTGTTATACTAGAAGAAAACGTCTTGTCGTGGCTCGCGTGTGGAAGGCACTGAAGCTAGCTGGACGGCAAGATGTGGCAGTGGTCACCAGCCTAAGCACTTGGCTGGACTTGGATGCTTTGTGTTCTATCTTGGCTTTTGAAGATACTGATTGAGGCCTGATGCCGTGATGGCGTAAGGTTTGGGTTTAAAACTCGCGGGGGTCCAGCGAAACCTCCAGGCGTCTGTTTGGGTGCGCACCGCGTCATGTCACCGAGGCTTCACCAAAGCTCCTGATGGTGCTAGCAGCGTGTGGTGCAAGTATGCCGATGGTGCAAGCAGCATGTGATGCGCACGAGCGCAGCTTCGTGGTGCACTACAGATGTTGCTAATGCCCGCGCTGGTTGCAGACCCACTCTTGACCCTGCATGGCTCTGTATGGCTGTACGGCTTGTGTAACATAACATGAATGGCTGTATCGCATTAGGCGCTGGGTGCTGTGATACATGTTTGCTGCCTTGGTGGCATTTGCACAGGGCCAACTGTTAGGGCATGCCCAGCCTGAGAGGCCTTGCGTTTGCAAGCACTGTGTTGTCAACTTGTCACGTGCGTGGCCATTGCCTGGAGGCTGCTGGGAGCAGTAACAGATGCGCTTGTAACAGAGCTGTAACAGCTGTGCTTGTAACAGCATCCTGCACTCTCCCGGCTCCGGGCATGGTACTGAGACAACAGACAGCGTTGATAGCTTGAGCACAGGACACCCCTCACCCCAAGCGATCCCTCAAACGCACACGCCAGGACAGCGCGCCAGCTACAGCTGAAGCGTGCTGCCGGCTGCGGGCGCCTGCGCCTATCGTGCTGCCTATACTGCCCCCCTCAACCTCCATGACCAGGAAGCGGTTGAGAACCGTACTGCCGGCCAAACCGCTGTCTGGTAACTCCACGGGTACTGCATCCAGTACAACTGCCAGCTCACGGCCGTACCGCCGTAGCGCTCGCCGCGCCAGCGCCACCGCCTGCAGCCACGGCACGTGTTTGTTGTTATTTAGGCTTAGAACCAATAGTATAAACGCCACTTTGAAATGGATGTTGTGGTGTGGCCACAAGCCAAGCTCGCACGGTCGCGTGTTTGGGTGTGGGACTGAGGTTGTGGGAGGTCACACGGTTCATGTACGCATGCAGCTCGCCAGCAGGGGGCCTTGCCAGACAGGGGGCCTTGACAGACAGGGCGTTGCGCCTACGCACCAGGAGGGAGCTGACAGTGGCGGTCGCCCCAAAGCATTCCAGCGCCACCACTGTGGTGCCCCCCTTGCGCACGGCCACGCTCCGGCTGCTGTGGCTACTGTGGTTACTGTGGCTGTGGTGGCTATTGTGGCTGCTGCCGCTGGTGGCTGGGCCTCCCTCAGTCCCCAGCCTGACAGCCCCCATACTGCCAGGCCCTGAGTGGTGCAGCTGTTGTGAGCGCTCAGCTACCTGCCCCTGTGCCCCCGCTGCTGGCCGCATGCTACTGCCGTGCTCGCTGTCTGACCAACTGCCGCTGCTACTGCTGTTGTGCCCCTTGGGTTGCTGGCTGCGGCTGCCGCCCCCGCCCCGTAGCACTGCAAACAGCGCTGCCGCAAGCCGCTGCGGCCGTGAAGTGCGGCCCACCCGCATGCTATGCGTAGGCAACACACGCCCCGCCAGAATCTTCCGCGTGTACAGCACCAGCATGTGTGACGACCTATTGCTGGCGCCCGGCCTTCCTGTCTGACTGGCTGGCTGGCTGTCTGGCGAGCTGCTTGGGACGCTGGCATTTGGAGGGGCACCCTGCTCAGGGCCATGGGGCTCAGCTATGCTGTCTCCCCTGCCACCTGCCTGCTGTGTCTGGGCACTGCTGGCCCCAGCTCGCCACCGCAGCCTCCTGACCTGCCGCCGCTGGCTGTGTGGTTGCCCTGTTTTTGCTGCACTTTTCGCGTCAGCGCTGCCTGACTGACTGCCACCGGCCTGAGTCTGGGACAGGGTGCTGGTGGGGGGAGGAGCGAGCTGCAACTGTGGCTGCCATGCGGGCATGTGCCCATCCTCCTCCTGAAGCATGGCGCGCGCGCAGCGCAGCACCCGAACTGCATGGAACACTGCTGCCCGGTCCGCCGCACACGCCACCAGCATGACACGTCCATGCAGCCGTAGGTGCTGCGTGCAGCGTGGTTTTGTGGCGGGTGTCAGAGGAGGGGGTGTAGGGAGTGTGCAGGTAATCCTAGTGCTGAGCACGACTTAAACCTTTTTTTACCGTACTGAAACTAAGCAGCTGGAGAACGCCAGACAACGCCAGCACATGCACAGCCAGTGCACCCACGCTTGTGCACCTTGTGTGCTCTGCACGGGTGTGTGCTGCTGCGTGCAGGCATGCCAGACACCCACATGCATGCTCTCATGTGCAGTGCATGGGCACATGGCATCAGAGCCACACCCACATGGTTGACATGGCCAGCGGATGACCCCACATCCTTCCGGGGCGTAACACGAAGGTAGGGCCACGTCCTTGATTGCCGCTGTTCACTGCGGCCAAACTGCTGTGTGCTGCCCCGATGTTTGGCTGGGGCTAACACTTCGTCCAACCGCAGCAGAGGTGCGCCTACGATGAATTAGATACAGAGCAGAATGGCAATTGGTCAACGTGCGCGCAGTTTGGGTGTTGTATGGCTGCAGCCTCTTAACACGAACCCACTTGAAGATGCATCCGCGTGCGATGCTCGCCGATCTGCCATCGCATCTGTATCCTGAAGGGGAGACGTGGCTGCCACAATCCCAATAGGAGCGCGCCTCAACTCCACCATATGAATGGCTCGCCCAGGCGGTGCAGGTGGTGCAGCTGTGGCACAGCACCTATGTGAATGGCGCTGGTTCAATAGCCCTTTCATCGCTCTCTATTTCTTGGCTCGACTTGAACGGACAACTACTGCCATGTGATGAGCAAGCTGTCGGGTTACTTACTGCGTTTGATGCAACTGTACTGGATGCAGACGAGCCCCCGTGTCGTTTGGGTTGTCTCATTTGAGCCTCCTCACTGGCCCACTCACCCATCCACACGATGGCTGCGCCTAACCTGCGCTGGTGCTCCATAGGCACAGCGGGCCTGCTATGCATGGCCTGCACCCTCAGCTGCCTAGCTTACAACCTCAGGCATCATGTGGCACCCTGGCCAACAGCACGTTCTCCTAGGCGCTAGGGGCCTTATATCATGCAGTCCCCAGCAACTGCTCTCTCGCTTGCGCTTGCCTCTTGCGGTTGGCACACCCGCTCAAGGTCTCTCTTTCTCTCTCTCTGTCCTCTCTCTATCTCTCATGATCACCCCACCCCAGGTCTGACTTGGTCTGACTGGCTGACATCATGCACCTGCACGACCACATGCCCTGGCCGCTGTTGCTGCAGTGTTGCCGCCCTGGGCTCCCAGATTTGAACACTTGCAGTCACCTCCGAACACCCAGGCGGCAGACAATGCACATGTGCACCAACACCCACCTGGCTGTTCACATGCCCAGCTACTGGCCCCGGACTAAATGGCTGTACGTACGCGGCAAGTTCTGGGTTTCAGAGCTTACCCGCGCCGCCGGGGCGCGGCCTTGATGATCTCATCCACGCGCAGGATCATCTCAGCTGCCTCAGTTGCACTTGCCAGCACCTGGCTCTTGACACGGAAGGCCTCGTAGATGCCTAGGTTGGCCATGTCACCAGCCTCCCCACGCACCACGTCCACGCCCATGCGCGAGCTTGCATCAGCCGCGTGTGCGGCGCGCAGGTTCGCCACGATCTCTGCAGAATCGAGGCCCGCGTTGTCGCAGATCGTCGCCGGCAGCGCGCGCAGCGCGCGTGCAAATGCGTTCATCGCGAGCGACTTCTTGCCAGGCGTCCGTGCAGCCAGCTCCTCAATCGCCTTGGCCATCTTCATCTCAGGGAAGCCGCCCCCATACACCACACGGGAGTCCTTGACCGTCGCCTGCAGCACGCACAGCGCGTCATGCAGCGAGCGCTCCGCCTCGTCCAGGATGTGCGTGCTCGCGCCACGGAGCACGATTGTGCATGCCTCGCCCAGCGCAACCCCTGAAAAGTGGATCAGCCGGTCCTCCCCAATCATGATCTCCTCAATCAGCTTGCAGTGGCCCAGCTTGACGTCCTCGGGGCTGTCGAACGTTGATGAGATCTCGCCGCCCAGCACCAGGGCCAGGTTCTCGATGCCATCAAAGTCGGCGTGCTCTGTGGGGGGTGGAGGTGATTAGGAAGTGCAGGAAAGGGTTCGACATAAGGATCATGTGGACATCGGCGACAACAGGCTGAATGCACCAGTGTGCCCCAAATCTCTGCTGCTCCAACCCTCACCAATTGTGGATCACATCCATTTCAAGTCATAGCGTAAAAGGTCAAGCCTGATAACCGACGCACCAATCGCCATGATGCCCGCGTCTGCAAAGATCTCCTCGGGGAAGTTGTAGATGAGCTGGCGGTTGATGAAGCAGTTGATGCCATGCGAAATGATCTTCTGGCACTTCTCACGCATCTTGTCCTTCTCCGCTGCCTCGATCTCTGCAACCTTGGACATCGCATCCACGCGCACACGTGCCCCATAGATCTTGATCTTGTCCGTGTCCATTGCCGTGTTGGCGACCAGGATCTTGGCGTTCTCGATGCGCTTGGGCTGCGGGCATCAAGCACAACACAAGAACCATCGAACATGACAAAAACTGGTTGCAGGATGGACGACTTGCACCAGGGATTTGGTTTTTGCAGAAAATGCACGAGGAAAGTGATACAAGACAGGATTGGATCACAAGCTATGCGAGCCATGCACGCTTGGCAAGGCAGCGGCGCTGGGCAAACTTGGCAGCCGCAGATGCTTGCTCTGGTGCCACACCACCCAGGTCGCCAAAAAGCTCCCAGTCAGCCTACGCTAGGACAAAGAGTCAGCAGACTTCTAGCTGTGCGCACCTGCCCAACGCCAATCTTCTTGTCCAAGATGAAGCCCTCGTCCAGGAATGACTCCACCAGCGTGCCACCTGTCTTCTTGATGATGTGGATTGCCTCGAGGTTGCCACTGCCTGCTGAGCCCCACCACCCAGCCAAGCACGGCGCACGCATGGGTGAGCAGGGCGCGCCAGTGGGCTGGTCGCTGCAGCTGCCTGCAGAGATGTGATGCTACAGCCCAAGATACCAAGCTGCACGCTGTCAAGTCCCAATTGTGCACAGTGCAGCCTGTGATGCAAAATCTGCGCCCAACCACCCACCCTTCAGACGCATGATGGCATCGACGGCAAGGTTGGAAAAGTGGTCCTTATCGCCTGTAAGAATCTTGGAGCTGAGTGTTGTCTTGGCGATGTTGATCAGATCCTGCAGCAACCCACGCGAGCAGGCAGGGACAGGTTGGCCGAAGGACCCTGGGGCCACCCAGGTGCAACTGCTGTGTGCGCAGTGCAGTGATTACGCTTGCAGGCAGCTGTGCAGCACAACTCGCATGCCTTCAACGTGCTAGTGCTGGCTTTGGGTGCAGCCAATTCGTAGTGCTGGCCAAAACCACATGCCAGTTCTGGGCCCCGGGCTCTCCGCCTCATGCCACATACCGCGCGGAAGGCCACAGGGTCCTTCACATTGCTGAATGCCGCCTCCTCCAGCACTTTGCGCGCAGCCTGGGCAGCCTCACGGAAGCCCGCGATGATGGTCATGGGGTGGATCTTCTGGTTCACCAGCTGCTCCGCCTCGCGCAGCAGCTCGCCCGCCAGCACCACCACGCTCGTGGTCCCGTCGCCCACCTCGTCATCCTGCACCTTGGAGATATCTGCAGCATGGGGGGGCGCGCAGCATGGGACCCCGTCAGTGTTTCGGCAGGGGGCAGTGGCAATTGTGCACGGCTGAAGCGCAGGCCGTGGCAGGTCAGAATGCTGATGAAACGTGCCACAGCGAGCGCACTGCAGGCGCATAGCTGATGGCGCGCACACCAGCGAGCGCTGTGGTGCTTGAAGATACCGTGGTTCGCCACACGCAACCATTCACGCACGCAGGCTGCACAGCCCCCGTAAGCCCTGAAGGACGATCCAGCCTGTGGTCAACTTACCCACGAGCACCTTGGCGGCTGGGTTGTCAATATAGATGGCTTTGAGGATGGTGGCACCGTCATTTGTGACTGTAACTTCACTGCCACGGCCCATGCTCTGTAGGATCTTGTCCTGCGGTGGTCCAAGCAGCAAACATAAGTAACACACAACTTTACGAGCTGCTGCGACCGGCAGCAGGTTCGTGTCACATGTCGCATCTGACATGCGTGTGGGGTGAACATGTCCTTGTTGCAGCGTCAGCAGGCAGGGCGTGCTTCTCAGTCAGGGGAGCAGCATGGGTGCAACCACCAGTCCGTTGCCCACCCCTTTGCAGTATTGCACAAAATGCTTGCATGGCATGCATGCCCCACTGCCATGCCATGCAACAAAACAATGCACCTGGCATGTTCTGAACCCTTGCCCGCAAGATGCAGTCCAACATTCCAAAGTATACGACGTGGTATACGTGCTATGCAGCCGCTGGGCGCGGGGCACCCCGACGCCCCAGATCACCTGGACAGATCGCCACCAGAGAGCCACTCCAAACGCTGTTTAGACAACCCCCAGTTGAAATAATTTGTATTGACGCTCACCATGCCCTTGGGCCCCAGAGTCGACTTCACTAAGTCCGCAATGGCGACAGCGCCCACGAACGCAGCCTGCAAAGACGCAACAGGTGCATATAATGATGACTGGCATGCTTCACCAGTGTTAGAGCGCCGCGGGTTGCATCCTGCATTGCCCCGACAGCACCCACCAGGCGGGCATTCTCGCCCCTCTCCTCCTGTGTCCCTTGGTGCAGGATGCCTGAAGGCTGGCTCATCTGCAAGTACAGCAGAAGCGCCAAGAACGCGGACTTGATCTGAGCGGCCCAAACTTCGGGGTACCTGGGTGTATCAGCGATCGTATGGTGCAGTATGCTCGCCTGACCTGTGATCTAGCACTGATTGCGTGGTTGTTCAATGGGTGTTCGTGCCTGTGCCCTTAGGTTCTTCTGTTGGGGTTTCCAATGTAATCCACCGACAACAGGGCAAAGGCGATGAGACAAGCTTGGCATGAAGGCACAGGAAATGCCCATATTTCGTGCGGTGTGATGAAGGTGAGGGCCGTGATTTACACGAAATCGCGGACGTAGTGGCTCAGATAAGTTGCTAATCATGCATGCAGCCCTGGGACAGCGTATGCTGATGAGGCCTGCAACCAGGGCTCTGAACAGCAGGAAATGCAAGGCCTCCCGGGACACTGCCGTCACTGTTCGTGCCGGCGCAGAGTACGAGGCCCTGCGCGGTGCGGCTTCACTTCTGTCACCTCCTGGTTTTGGGGAGTTCGAGTTGTGCGGTTGTAACTTGCGTGTTGAACCATTCTCGCTGCATTGTGGGCATGTAATGCAGGCGTGACTGTGTACAAGCCCAGTGGCGAGGCCGTGGAGTTGCTGCAGCAGTGGCAGGTGAGAAGCCCACATGTTTAGAGGCACTGTTTGTGAGGCTCTGAGCGCCCTGAGTGCACAGGCACGGGGAAGGTGCACAGCACTGTGGGGGCACCAGCATGCAGCTTGAGGGTCTAAAGCTGTGCACAGCACTGCATGTCAGCGGCATGGCCCGGAGTGCAGTACGGCGACAGTACAAGCCTCATGGCGGTGGTTGGCAGCACGCACCCAGCAAACCTACCCGGCTGTGAATGCGACTACATGCTTGCTCACCACAGGCTGCAGCACCCATGCTTGCACCGCACGGCCTTAGTTGTGTGATCACATGCACCACACAACCAGGCTTTCACGGGGGTGCAGCGCAAGGTGAACGTTGGTGACAAGATGTGATGCTGCTGGGCTGCAGGCGTGGCCTGGCACCAAAGTGGTTGTCGCATTCCTCACCCACTTCGCTGACCTGTCAAGCTGGGAGCTGGCGCAGAAGCTGGTACGTGCGCAGTGCTCATCTACATGTGATCAGCACACCGACATCACATACGTCTTCCCTGCGCTCTTGAGTACATCCGTTCAGATATGCAAATCCAGGGCTCACCCGTACCCGTACCCATACACACAGATGCGGGTGATGCCGACGCTCGAGGCGTCAGGAGTGCGCGTCATTGCTGTTGGCTTGGGCTCAGCAGACAACGCACAGGTGTGTGACCGTACTGCGGCCGCATGGTACCGCAAATGTACTGCAGCTGTGCCGCGGCTGCACGACGGTTTTGCTGTTGCTGCTACTGTACTGCGGTGTGCTACTGTGGCCAGGCATGGTTTGAAAGCGGGTTGCGCGCCTCTGCATGCAGGTCTGACGTGCCTTGTTGAATTCGCATGACTACAGTACTGTTGATTGACTTCTTTACAGAAGTCACGCTCACGCACAAGTCCACACACAGCCGCCGCATCTGTGAATTGCCGTGGTTTTGAAATCACGCATGGTCGCAGGAGTTTGGGCGCACGCTGCGCTTCCCGCTCGACAAGCTGTATGCAGACCCAGTGGGCGCAGGCGTCAAGTGCGTGCCCCACCTCTCATCATTCACATTGTATGGATATGGTGCTTGTACACTGCAGTTCATCGCAGTTTTCTCTAGTCACGGTGACCTGTATCTGCTTGCTGCTGTAGTGACAGCGGATGCCTGCGGCTGCACAGACTGTGCTAGCCCGAACAAAAAAAATAAATATATATAATGAATAACTGGTATGGGGGTTGTTCATTACCCCCCAACCCTGACGGATCCTTGGCAGCAGGTCAACTCCGTTTAAACCGTGCAGTGGTTTGACGTGACCCTGCTGCAACCTGCCCCCCACCCGTAGGTCACTGGGCTTCTCACCTGGCTTCATGCCTGAGGCGGCTGTGTCCCCATATGTCAAGCTGCTGCCCATGCTGGCAGGCATTGGTTCTCCCGGCACACTGCAGGAGGTGTGTGCAGCAAGGTTCAAGCAGGCAAAGGGCTGGACAGGTTCAGCAGGAGCCTGGTATGATGTACAGCGCGTGCTGTGGGCAGCAGGCAAAGGGCTGGGGTATGTGAGCAAGGTTTTGAGGGAGTACAGGCCCTTCAGGATCGGCCCCCTCCTGAACCCATTCCCCATCCCCGGTCCCTAGGGTGCACCTGCCATAGGGGATGCACCCCCAGCTTAATCCCTCCCCACCCACAGAAATTACGATTGCTGAAGACCGCTATCACTGACAGCTGAACTGCCATAACTCACTCGCTGCATGGAACAAACAACATCAGCATATATAACTAACTGAGCGACCCACTCATCGACCAACCGGCTGCTATCGCCCAGGTCGTGCGCGGCTACACGGGGGATTCTGATGCCAAGCCAGTGTTTGACTCGCCGACGCCATTCGACGTGCTCGGCACTGGGTGCGTGCGTGCATTGAACCTCACAGACTTCTAATGTAACTTTGCTTGCCGTACAGTGCAGGGCAGCGATGTACAGTGCAGCTGACCTGGCTGCTGCATGGCTGCATGGTCTGTACTCGGTATGTGGGCAGTTGCAAGCACTGCTGCGTCGTGACAGCGGCAGCGGCAGTGGCGTCATCTGCAAAGGCACACAACGTCGCCCTAGGCCCCCAGCAACCTATGCTACGCTTGGTCAGGCTTGTCTCATGCACCTGACTCCTGCGTGGCTCAGTGCTTCATGTGATGTATGACCTGTCCTGCCCGCAGGTACCAGCGTCCCTTTGAGCTGGCCACGCTCCGGCTGTTCAACATGATCGGCGTGCTTAACAAGTGTGCGTGGTGACCTACGAATGCATCAGGCTCTGAAGTGTAGAGTCCATTAGGTCTGCTGAGTGGTCTGATACTGCATCCGACTGTTCGTAGTTGGCGGTAGTTGGCGATCAACTCACATCATGACCATATGGCTTGCCTGGCGTGCAGGGGGTGAGCTGGCGCCGCCCAACGAGAACCTGCTGACTCAGCAGGGGGGGTGCGTGGCGTTCGAGGGCCAGGAGGTCATCTTCCGCCATGATGACTCTGGCATCCTCAAGTGAGTGAGGATATTTCTAGTTTGATAGTACGGTACACCATAGTATATGATAGCGATATATATATATTCTTAGTCTTCTTGTTGTTTCTTTTGCTCTTGTGTCTTGTCTGTGTCCGTGCTGGAGCAGGGGGGTCCTGCGTTACCACCATACCACTATATATAATTGGGCAGGGTTGCTGCTTGTCTCGCAGGCATGTGGCAGGACATGTGCACAGCATGTTGCTGTGCAGTGCCACGTCTGGACGCCCCCATAGCATCCCCCCCATCCCCAGCCTCCCTGTGCCCCTTCGACTACGCGCCTGCGCTGCCGGCTGCTGCTCTTCCCACTCCCAGCCCCATATGATAGTATACCATACATTATCATACAGTATGCGAGGTGATTACGTGTGTGAATGACTCAGTTGAGGCCTGAACTGTGTGACGCAATGACTGTACAAACTCATGCTCCGGTCGCCTCCTGCCTGGCCACTACTGCAACATGCTACTGCCATTGCCGCCACTGCCGGCTCATGCTACTGCCGCCGCTGCTGCTGTCAGCTCACGCTAGTGCCGGCTCATGCTACTGCCGCCGCTGCTGCTGCTACTGCCGCTACTGCTGCTGCAGGTACACCGATGTGGACGCGCTACTGCGCAGCGTGCTCAGCGCAGAGGTCGTCACGGACGTACCGCCGCCTGTGTAAGAGGCCTGCCTGTGGTTGTGACGCCCGCTGTGACGAGCCGACGACCGCGTGGTGATTGTCTGCGGCACGGCTGCGACCACTGTCACTGTCACGTGGTGGTTGTCTGCGGCACGGCTGCGACCACTGCCACTGTCGCGTGGTGGTTGTCTGCGGCATGGATATGTCGCCGATGTGGCCTTCCTAGTGTGGAACTGCAGGGCTGGGTGTCCTCAGGGCCTTAAAGAGGAGATGAGGAGTGATGCAGAAGGGGCAACGCAACTCATGAAGCATGGAAAATTCCAGGAAGTACCGGTCGTAAACTGCTTGTGCTGTTGTGGCTGGGATTCGTGGGCTTGGTTACTTTCTGGCTGGGACGTGTTGGTTTGTAGGGAGGCACAATTGTGAGTATTGATTTGGGAGTACTTGCTTGTCTGCGACAGGCAGATGTGGCTCTGCATGTGGGAGGGAGGGGTGAAAGGGGCCGCAATGATCCGAGCGGGCTGCGGGGGCGGGGGGGGGGGCCGGGCGGGCAGCTGAACACATTTGGCTGTGGAATGGGTGGGCACTCCTTCAGCCCGCGCGCGCTTTCAGAATGGAGTGGGTGGGAACAGCAGCTTTTCATGCAGGAGACTGTGAACCCATCTTGTATCATGACTTGGTGTCTGCTCAGCACTTGCGGGGAGTGCACATCAGTATAAGCCAGCTGCGGACCTGCACAATCATGATCATAGGCTCAGGTTCAGATGGAGCCGCATGCTCTGTGAGCCAGCACGCACTGGCGGTGCAACTTGTGCAGATGTGCAGCTTCGTGGCTGTAAGGGCTGGATCCAATTGGCTGGTGGTGGTCAGTTTGCTGCGCTGCGCTGCCAGACGGAGCCTATGTGCTCATAGGTTGCAGGTGTGGTGCATCCATGCAGCACAACCTTGGACAGGGCTGCGTGCCAGGCTCATGGACAGCGGCAGCTGGCTCAGACCTCGCCAAAGGCGTCACGCTGATCTAAACGTGCTCTTGTAGATGATGGCTCGCCGGAGCCCATGCTGCCCATTGTGCCGCTTCGCGTCTCTGCAAAAATCAAGTTTGAGGCAATGCAGCTATGCACCACATACATGATGGAATGTTCTGGCCACAAAGCTTAGGGCCTGTGCCGCTCGGGCCGAGCAGACAAGCGTCACTCTATCGACCCCTCTATCTTGCCCTGCGTCCTGGTGCATCCCAGCACACAGCCTGAGCGCTTCATAAACCTTATACACAAGCAGTCTGGGTGCACGCACCTTGTATAGAATGGTGCGACTCTCTTTACACCTGGGCTTAGCCCTCTCAGCGCTCCTGCTGCAAGCAGTCCACGCCCAGAACGATATCTCCACCAAGGCCCTGCGCAACGTGTGCCTGGTGTACTACCAGGTGCGGCCATTGGGAGTGGTCACATGGTGCACACAGAAAAGACGTATGACCCGGGCGCGCTCCCACGCACCCAGGACCTCTTCACATCAGCAGGCTGACATATATACATGAACACATGCGATCCACTGCGCACGAGCTGGTTGTGTTGAGATGGGGACTGCACGACGCTTCGCCCTTGGCCACAGGCGATCGTGTACTGCGACCCAGACAAGTCGCCCGATACCTACAATGGTGCGCTAAGCTCGCGGGTATGGTGCCAAGTGAAACGCTTACGTATTGTGACGCCTGGTGACAGCTGTCAGACAAGCACACGTGTGCCAAGGGGCAATGCTGCCACCCTCGAGCAGCGTGCACGTGGCTGGCTGCACGCCTGCCCTGTGATTACACCCAGAATCATGCTGTGCCATGCTGTGCAAAGAGCTAGCGCGCAAGCATGCACAGCCAAGACAGCTTCGCGCACTGCGATGGCGTAGGGCGCCCCCACTGAGCCCCCCTGCACACGAAAAGGTGCAACAGTCCCAATGCACTTCCTGCGAACCCTCCGCCGCCACACTGCGGCCTGCGGCATGCATGCACACGTTGGTGTGCCCATGTGCCCATGATGCATGCGGCCGTGCTGCAGACATGACCCGTTGCTTGAGTTTGCATGCAGTCCATGCAGCTGGGCCCCTTCCCACTTGCTGCATGTGCATCATGTCCTGAAGACATGTGTGCGTCCTGCATGTGTCCTCTTATTGCTGCTGCATGCCACACCCATAGGTAGCATGCCAAACCCCGCACCCTGGTTCACATGCCACACGCCACGGTAGCATGTCAAACCCCGCACCCTGGTTCACATGCCACACCCATAGGTAGCATGCCAAACCCCGCACCCTGGTTCACATGCCACACCCCATGCCCTGCTTGCCATTGAATACCCTCAACGTGTTCCTGTGCTGTCATTGCTGTTACCTGTTATTTGTTACGATGCTGCACCCTTTTGTCACCTGCTTCCCTACCAGCAGGCTACGAAGTCGACCTCTTTCGCCGCTCAGCAGAATTCCTCGTGAGCAAGGGCTTGACTGAGTGGAGCCCCGCCAACTACACCTTTACTTGCTTGGTGCGGCTGCATGCCCACATGGCTGCATGACCACATGGCCACATGGCCACATGGCTGTACTGGCGCACACCAACTGGGTCGCTGGCTGTACACTGCTACATGCCAGGCTGTTCTCTGCATGGCTGCGCGTGCATGCGTGCGAGCTGCACGGCTGTGCCTGCATGCCCTGCATGCATGTGGCTGGCATGCACCTTTGCATCATCCCATCTGTCGATCCCATACCTTCGAATCATCCATCTGTAACAGTAACAGTAATAATAACACGGCATCCCTTCATCATCCATCCGCCTATCCATCCCTTGTACTGCACCCACACCCCAAGAATGGTCATCATTACACCCACCGCTGTACTCATGCTGATGGCTTGTACCTGCCGCTGTACTGCTGATGGCCTGTACATGCTGATGGCTTGTACCGCCGCTGTACTGCTGATGGCCTGTACATGCTGATGGCTTGTACCGCCGCTGTACTGCTGATGGCCTGTACATGCTGATGGCTTATATCCCGAGATTGCATCCTTGAAATTAGAACTGATGGCATCCTTGGCTTTCGCAGGGCTGGGATGACATGATGGCTGATCTGCTACTGCCAGACGGAGACCGCACGTGTGACGTGGGAGTGGCAGGCATCTCAGCGACCTCGGACCGCATGGCGGCCGGTGCGTACTGCTGTGTACTGTACTGCTGCATTACTGTACTGCACCAGATACTGTACTGCACAGAGCTGTGGTACCGTGGCGCCTGTCGCAGTACAATTGCCACCTGCTGTGTACTGCTCCCGTCACGTGCAGCGATACTAACTAACTGCCCTTTGGGGCCTGCTTACCAATCTCACATTGTCGCCAACCACATCAACCATATTGACCGCCCTCGACTGCCCTGGCCGTCAGCCAGTACAGCTGTCAGCCATCACAACCGTCCTCATCACCACCTCAACCGCCTCGTAACCTGGCTCAACTGCCCTGACTCCCCACAGGCTATAAGTTCAGCTACCCTGACTACAAGTCCGGTCGCCGTATCCTCATCTACGCCCCGTCCACCATCGATATGTTCGGCTTCCTGGGCCCTTTCGACACTGGCGTGTGGCTGCTCATGTTCGCGACCTCCGTGTTCGTCGGCCTAGCGGTCATGCTCGCCGAAGTGCCCATCCGCCGCATCATCCGCCGCCCCAAGGTGCGGCCGGGTAGGGGGTTGGCGGACGGGGGACAACTGTAGAAAATGAACTCAATCAATCACACTTAGGACAACATCATAACCTATCGGGGGGGGAGGGCTGGCCAGCAGTGGCCGCCGCAGCCTCGCGCGCCGCATGCCTGATTACTGTTCCCTGAACTCGGTGCATCCGTGTGT
>BDCZ01000293.1:36403-53434 GCA_001662365.1 Chlamydomonas applanata | reverse complement strand
AGTAGGGCCTTGGCCCGGCAGCCAGGCAGTAGCACCCAAGGGCAAGGTGAGATGCATGCAGCCTGTATGCATACTACACTCGCATACTACATGATAACAAGAACCAAGACAACATGAGGACAAGGTGCACCTCCTGATTAACACAGCATGGCAAGCTGGTGTGCCCTGCCACGAGGAAGGGGTACAAACCAGAGCAGCAAGCTAGAGAGGGATGTAGGTTCAAGGCTGAAAAAGATGGGGTTCAAGGATCTGAAGGGTCAGGGGGTTTGAATCACCCCTGCTTGAAGCACTGCAAGTTGGCTATGGTGATATTATTGTATTCCCTGTGTGTCAGAACTGAAGATGGCATGCAAGTGTGGTTTGGCACATGTAAGTTTTTTCCCTGCCCTGCCCTGCCCATGCCATGGCCAGAGCCTGCCTGTGACAGGGAAACACATGCTAACTGCCCTTGTGCCTTTGATTTTCTCCCTATTTCCCTTTTTCCCTGGCTTTTCTCATCCATACGCATGTTTTCCCTCCTTCTCACCCATCCATACACAGGGAAAATTTCCCGTGTGTGGGTGTCTGTGTATGTGTGTGGTTGGAGGGGGGCGGGGCCGGGGGGTAATCGTCTGTATTAGGACGCCGCCATGCCACACTTTTCATACTTGGTGTAACGAATGCTACAAGTCAGACCACAGGCCCGCTACCACCACCCAGCAGCAACAGCCGGCCTGGATGGGCCGTTGTTCCATGCAGCTGGGCTTGCAGCCAGCTCGAGAATACGAAGAAAGAACGGCTGCATGATGGGATCGATCCATGCTGTGGACGGGCTGGTTGCCATGCAAGCCGTCACCCGGGCTGCTTGTGCGTGCTGCGTGTCGGAAAGGTGGGGCACATCAGCTGCAAGGCTTGGGGGGGGAGGGGGGGGCCATTGGCAGCACCACCAGGCCCACAGCTGCTGCAGTTGATGTGGACATTTCTCACACAAGCCTTATGCTCACGTTGATTGGCTGGCGAAATCCACTCAGAAGCCAGCCACCTGCAGAGCCCCCAGGAGCAGCCCTCTGCCCTTGCTACTGAGCCTCAGCTGTGCCTTCTGTTGAGAGCAATGCATGGCCGCTGCTTTTTCTTTAATGCCTGCTGCTGCGCCATGGCAGTCACACGGACACATGCCAGGTAGGGTGCGACAGCCATCATCCTGAGCGCGTGTGTGTATTATGACCAGGGCACATGCTGTCCCGTGCCTGCCATCAGGCCTGCTGCTTGCGATGGCATGCTACTGTGCCTGTGCAACCACCAACTGTGCCTGTGCGAGTCCAGCTGTCGGCTCGGTGTGAGGCTCACAGGAGTTGGGGGGCAGATGCAGCTCTGTCGCACATCCAGCCTCCATCTGATGCTCTTCATCACATAGTCTGAATCCATTTACCAGGGTAATATTGCTGACGATATCCAGACTGGGCCTTGATCTGAAAATTGCAAACATCGAGCATAGATCGCTCCGTGCAAGAAATCCACGTATTCTAGATATACTGCAGCATGGGTTCGTCGTCAGCACTGGCTGCTCTACTAGCAGTGGTGGCGCTTGCAACTTCGGCGCATGCAGAATGGAGCTGGCGCAGCTTGATACCCCGCAGGATGCTTGAATGGCCTGACCCTCCATTCATCCCAGCTTGGTGCGCAGTGCACAACAGTGCTTGCTTGCACCCAACTTGTATAAATACACAATTTGAGTGCCAGCAATTGTGTCTTGCATTTGCCGTGATGCGGGCTGCCTCGGGTAGGAAACTCATTGGTTTGCCAACATGGGACCGGCCCACTGCAGGATCTCGCTCCCCTGGGGTCCTTCCGCCGATTGGTGAGCGATACTCGTTGAGGCTGAGCTTGCTTGGATTACTTGCGCTTGGCATACAGACGGACCTATGTGGGGCAGGAGCTCATGGTGCACAAAAAACACAGCCTGCACATGGGCCTTCTTACGCTCCTGGCCTTTGAATCTGCAGCAATGGAGGACACATAAACACATTCTGCACCAGTTGAGGCAGCCCTGCGAGCTGTCTTCACTACAGACGCTGGAGATGGCATGGCAAGCTGGGCATGCACACAACACAGCATACAACCTCACCGCCGCCTGCCCGGCTCCTGCATTGTGTTTGATGTGCCACATGCAGCAGCATGCCCTGATAAGCAACGTGTGTGCGTGTACAGTCAACTCACGTGATGCTTGATGCTGCAGGGGCACGATCCATCGCACTTTGGAGTGCCGAAATGGCTTTGACCGGGAGCTGAGCAAAGTGCAACGTCCGTGCCCAAGTGACAGCAACGATGAGGTCTGCAAAATGAAGGTGTGCGAGGAGCAGGTTCCGCAACATCCCAGGCAGCATCCAGCAGCATCCTACAATTATTTTCAGCAGCAACATCCCAGGCAACATCCTGCCAACGTGGACACGGGCTGCCTCCTGTCTCTAGTTCCAAGCACGCCCAGCCCGGCTAAGCGCTGCATCGACCTGCAGAGATCTTAGGTCTACAGTGATTTTGCATCTGCAGCGATCGAGGCTGCGCGCACATGCCCTTCTGCAGATCGCAATTGTGCAGATGCAGACGGGCGAGTACACCCGCAAGGACAACAACCGCTACCAGTTTGCGCAGTCAGCGTCCAGCCTGCTGACCAAGTATTGCCAGAAGTGGGTGAACCATATATGGGCTTGGGTGGCAGCGGGGGCGTCAGGTGGGGGCCAGGGGCCGGGCCCCTTGGATGCTGGGTTGAGATGTGATTGGATGGGTTGGGCATGGGTAGGCTGGGCACACAGTAAAAGATGCGGACGGGACCATCCTTGTGTGCTTGCTAACCTTATCATCAGTGCTGGATGTGCTGCGCGCCTGGAGATGTTCTGCGCTGGGCTGGGTGCTGAGAGCTGGGGCCGTACTGTGCTGCGCTGCAGGTGGGGCTTCTGTGAGCACATCCTGCGCCTGGATCCTGTCTTTGATGACAAGTTCAAAGCAGGGGAGCGCCACCCGGCGTGGCACAAGGTGCGGGCTGGTTGTAAAGGGCCATTATAAAGGGCCATTATAAGGGGCCATTATGAAGGCGCTGGTGATGCTTGCAGCCCCAACAAGGCGTGCCCCTTAAGGGACCTGCACTGGGTTGGGCTTGTTGTGGGTCAAGGGGGCCTGCCCTCATGGGGGGGACGGTTGGTCATGGGCTTGCATGGGCCACAGCTCCCCAACCCGGGGGAGGGGGTCAAGGGGGCCTGCCATGTGGGTGGGTGTTGACGTGGTGTGACTGTGGGGAACCGCCCCTCTTGAGCCTGGTCATGCAGGCGCAGGTGCCCGGTCAAACCTGTGTGGTTGTGTGCAACCGTGTTGACCACCTGACCATTGGCTGCGTTGACTGCTGGCCGCCATGATCTGTACAGGTGCTGATGATGAAGCAGATAGTGGAGGAGGGCAAGCATGACTGGTGCGTGGCGGGTCCTGGGTTTGTAGGGCTGTCAGCGTTGTGTTCCATGCTGGCTAGGTATGCTTTGTGCACGTTTAGGATGCTGCAGGTGGTGCGCCCTGCGTGCGTCCATTGTGCTCCTGAGTTGTCTTGGTGGCGCTGAATTTTATTCATGGCGCTCTGGCTCGTGCTCATGGCCCCAAGGCCTTCACATCCCAGGCCGGCCGCACACGACGTGTGCACCTGCTCAGGGTACCGGCTGTAGCTGTGGTGTCCACTGCATGGTGTCATTGGTGTTGGCGTGAAACGCCCACTGCATGTGCAGGGTGGCTCATGTACTTTTGTGCTGTACGCTTGCAAGCAATAAGGAGTAATTGTGCACCTGATGCGTGCCAAAATGCCACCCCCCAGAAATGCATGCTAGGTGCATTTCTTCGTCCATGCAACATGGGCGCATGTATTGCCTGTACCGCAGGTACGTGTGGATGGACGGCGACGCGGCCATCATTGACCAGTCCAGGGACCTGCGCTTCCTCATCTCAGAGGTGAGCGACAGACCCAATGACTCGCAGCATACTGTATAATGTTCGGAAACATTCCTTGAACTTGCAAGCGCCACGGAATTGCTAGTAGCGCCATGGGAACGTTGCCGCTAACCCCATGCAAAGCAGACAGCGACGACAGCAGGCAGGGCGCCGACAGGGCACCCGCACATTGCGATGGCAATGTTGGGAGTGTGCAGCTCGACAGCCTGCAGCAGAGCGCCCCCCTGCTTGCTGCCTCCCCATTCAGTATCACGGGCCTCTTCCTCCTCGCCATCACCTCCGGGCCCTCATCACTGTACATCACATGGATGCACAGGTACAGCAAGGCAGGGCCACCACTGCTATCACCTATCTCCTGTTTGGCGTAACCTAGTATGTAACCAGTTCCTGTGACTGGCCGTGACGCCCTCCCCCACAGGCCCCCAAGGACAAGTTCTTCCTCGTGTCACAGGACGTATGGTGCGTGGGGTGGCAGTACAATAGCATCTCCACCAGCAGTGCACCAGCAGTACACCGGCAGTATGTTAGCGCTGTACGAGCAATACGCCAGCGGTACACCACCGGCAGGGGGTGGCCAGTTTACCAAGCTCAACCTTCACAATAACCGACATTCACCCTTAATTTAATCCACCTGAAATCTATATGCTGGACTCTGAACTGTGAGGTTTGAACCCTGGACCTGGGCCCTGCACCTTGCACCTTGGGCCACGCAGGCACACACCCGGTGAAGGTGCCTCCAACACGGGGGTGTGGATCATCAAGCGCGGTCCAGAGTCGGTCAAGTACCTAGAGGACTGGTGGGAGTCAACCAACTGGGGCGGCAACGTGCGTTTGTTCAAAGCCTCCACATGCCGTCACATGCCAATTTTTGTACTCTTGGTGCTGTTGTGAGCTGCAGATCAGGACCATGCGATCCAACTGTAGGGAGCTAAGGGTACTGTCGTGCTGGCTGCTTGGATTGGAAATGGGGGGCTGGTTGTGCGCTGATGGCAGGCCGGGGCGGCTTGAGTTTAGGCACGCTGCATGTCGCACTGACGGGCCCCGTGTGCCTGGCCGCCTCTTTCACCAGCACACCAAAGCCAGCCACGCAGCGGGTGACGCAATGAGCTGCTGGCAAACTCTGGCTGCTTGCCTGGCGTGCTGGTGAATGTGTGCCTGAATTCCCGCCTGAATTCCCGTCTGAATTCCCGCCTGGCTGCGGCTGCGTTCCCGCAGGACGTGTCCGTGCACAAGCTGAACCATCCCTGGGAGCAGGGGGCATTTAACAAGGTGTGCAACTGTACTGCTGCTGCGGCTGGCACCCTGCTTGCATCAGATCACGGGTTTCAGAGCCCAGCGGCAGGGATGAACTCCCGCTACTGCCGTCATTGACGCTCCTGCTACTGCTGTTGGCCATGCTACAGAAAATGTGGCTGTACCTCTTATCATAATGTACTGCTTGTCCGACAAGTGCCGCCGCCTGCCTCACATGCCATGTACTGCCTTTCTAATATGTACCCTCACAACGCAACCAATGTACTGCCGCCCCCTTGTACCACAGGTCATTTACCCCAAGTACCGTGACAAGGTGCACCGCTACCCCGACTGCTACCTCTTCGGCCACCCCTGGGCCCTCATTGACAAGCCCTTCATTGCCCACCTTGCCGGCATCGCCAACGAGTACAAGCTGACTGAGAGGTGCGCCGCGTGCTGTACCAGCTCTGTGTGCTTCTTTTTCCCTCCACCGCTCCTTGCTCCAGCTCTCCGTGCTTTCTTTTCCAGTGACTGGGCGGTGGGCGGGCGAGCTGCAGGGCGTCAGAGGTGCAACCCAAACCCAGCCCCAACCCCCAACCCCCAACCCCGACCCTGCCCATCTCTGCCCTGTCCACATCCCATCAATCTGGCCCCAGAACAACCCACCGGCTGGCCCCAAAACACCCCGCCGACTCACATTTTGCTTGACCCACTCCTCAAACCCTGCTTCCCCTACCCCTTCAAACTCTTGCAGGCCGTACTTACAGACACACTCGAAAAACAACCCGTCCACTCATAGCCACGCACTCATCACTCAAGCCACTCACTTGCTCACTCACCCACTGACTCACTTAACTTTGCTGTCTCCGTGTGTCATCCGGGCACAGGCACCGCTACTTTGCGTTCTGGGACGCCCGCACCGACGCTATTCCCATGCAGCCACTGCCCGCCGGCACGGTGAGGCACGCCTGCCTCCCTGCATTGCATCCCCACCACCACCTTGAGGCCCTGTTCCCCCTGTTCTGGTGCTTCTCAACGTACTTGCGCCGCCTGCTTCCCAGCTGCTTCGCCCCTGGCACCTTTGCTGCTGTGACAAACTCGTACCGCCTGACCCCAGCTCTGCTCCCCCCCACCCTCCCCTCCCTCCCCGCCCCCGATCGTTGCTTGCTTGTGCTGGGCGCAGCTGGATGGTAGCTACAGCTAATGCCTGGCCTCCACACCGCATGCACTTCCTGCACATATGCAGGGCAAGTGAGGCTGCCACCTGCCACCTAGCTACCTAAGCTCGTGGAGGCTAAGGTACAGGCAGCTGTGAATGCAACAAGTGCGGCCCACAAGGTAGAGGCAGACGGCCTCAGCACTAATGTACCAAGGAGGTCAGGCCACCTATTATTAATTTTTGTCGTCTCCGGGTCAATCAGGGAGTGCTGCTCTGCGTCTGGCCCCCTGCCTTTCCAGACGCCACCAGCTTCCTGCCTGCGCTGGCACGGGGCAACAGGAGCGTGACAGGGGCAGTAGCAGCAGCAGCAGCAGCAGCAGCAGCAGCAGCAGGCAGGTGAATCCTGCAAGGTGCCTGCTGCCCGCCATCGACAGAGCATCTCAGGCCGATGTCCAGCCTTGTGAACATGGGTTGGCTGTGGCTGCCTGCAGCTTGGGGGTGGGGGGAGGGGTGTGGGGAGAGGGGCTCATATGGCATGCATAGGTTTTGTCCTGAAGTTCAAGCCTCCATCCAGTTCAGTCAAGCGGTGGGCGATGGGGGATTCTGGCTAAGAGTTGAAATGAGCTGCTGTCATGGCATGCGTTGGAGCATGAGGGACGGGTTGGAAGGGCTGGCGGGTTTTAGCCCACGAGCGCCAGGGTGTCAAGTGCACGTAGCCCCTCCTAATGTGTAATGTCAGACAGCGATGACACTTATATCAGGCACCAATGTATGCATGAGATACCTTGCTTCCATGTTAAGGTTGGGCATGAGATGCCTTGCATGCTGAGGTGTGCTGGACTGCGACCACGCAAGTTGGAGTACCTGGTATGATTTGCCATGTAAGGAAACCAATGAGCTGCTGCTGATGCTGCTGCTGCAGACCCTGGTGTTGCCGGGGTGCAGGCCCAGGGATCACTAGCAGCATGGGTTCTCAGTGGGCAGGGCATAGGTCACAGCGGGCAGCAAAACCAGCAGACACAGGCGCAGCATCATGTGAGCACAGTTACATGGCCGCCCCCTTGTCATTAAGCATGTATTGACTGGGGAGCCAGTCTTTTGGTGGGGATTAAACCAGTCAAAACCTCATGTCAGCAGAAGCCATAGCACAGGTAATCAAGGTGGCCTCAATCAGAGTTTGCATTTAACCTTGGGCTTGAACAGTGCCCATGCTGGAGGTTGCAGAGCATTGCCCTTGGAAATAGAACGCCCACAACTCACACACACCACACAGCCGTGCTTACACACACACACACAGACATACACACGGTGAGTCACACCGCCTCATCAAGGGCAGCACTGATCCTGATCAGGCGGATAATCAGATCGCGGCCACACCCAATTTAGGCAAGTCCAATATGTAGCGCGGTTTCGGATACGACCCATGTAGGTCAGTCAGGTCATCAAGGCTGCATCCATCAGTCCATCACAGCACACACCACACCACATCACGCCACCTCACACCACATCAGCATGATGTCTCATACCCACACCACGCATGGGGGGCACGCGCGGCGCAAGCGCACTGCATGAGCCCCGCGCGCACCCCCTCTCTCTGCCCCCACCCAACCACCCAACCACCCATGTTGGTGACCTCGTTCAACCCACCCATTTCCTGGACCAAGGTCCCGTATCACTCTCACCACTGGCGGCAATGTCAAACATGGTCAAACCTGGCCTGCACAGCGCTCTGCTGACGTGTAACTTGAGCCCAGCACCTGAGCCTCAGTGTACGTCTCAGAGCTGTTGCACACACGGCACAGCATGTCTTCCTCAGCTGCCTGTCCAGCCGCCTCAACCTCCACTCGCCTTGCAGCATATACAGAAGCTTCACTTGCCCAGCTCATGCTTCAGCAGCTTGGCCATCCTTACTTCCCCAGCTCGTGCTTCAGCGGCTTGACCAGCTTCTCATTCACCTCCTCCACCGCCTCACTCTTGATCTTTGTCAGCGCGTCATCCAGGGCTGCATGCATCTTGGCCTCCAGCTCCTTGACCGCCTCATGCTTCATCATCTCGCCCACCTGAGGGTCGTGTGGTTTTGCAGTCAGGCGGGTTGTTGGGGGTTGTTGGGGGTGGGGACATGGGAAGCGTGCCTGGGAGGGTAGGTGAGGACCAAGCTGCGCTGGGCGTGTGTGTATGCGGATGAGGCGCAGCACTGCACAAGCACTTCTCAAAGAAAAAGGCACTGCATGCCGCGTGGTTGGTTGCATGAAGGGACATAAGGGGAAGGCCGCTGCGCCCCAGCCACTGGTGAACAAACAGGCAGCGGCAGGCGTGCATTTGAGCTGCAAAGGACGGAGCCGTGGCAGTAGCCAGCGGCAATGCGTCACGCACCTTGCCGCGCATCTTGTCATCCATGACGGCCTCCAGCCGGTCCGCTGCCGACGCCACCCTCTTCTCAGCCTCATCCGCCGCCTCCTTGCGCAGCTGGTCCCTCAACGCATCCAGCTGCCCGCCCGTCTCATGCCTCTCCGCCGCCAGCCGCGCGTCAAGCTCGGCCGCCCTCAACGCACTGCCCCCGTCCGCCTCCAACCGCAGCAGCCTGCTCTCCACCGCTGACATCTCCGCCTTGGTTGCCGCGCCCGCGGTGCCCGCGCCCGCCGCGGCGCCCACCTCCTCCAGTCTCCTGTTTAGGTCGCCTGCCGCAGACTCCAGCTCCTTATGTAGGGACTCCACCGCGGCGTCAAGCCGCGCTGCCACGTTGTCATTCGCCAGCTGCCCGTCAGTGCGCGCGGCCGCGACCTTTTGCTCCACCTCCTGCGCCGACGCGGCCAGCCTGGCAGTCAGACCGTCCACCGCCTCACGCAGCGCCGCGTCATCGGCCACGTGCACCAGCTTGGCCTCGGCGGCTGCCAGCTGGCCGGCGAGCGCGTTGAGCTTCGAGTCGGCGTCGGCCAGTGATGCCTCGGCGGCTGCGATGCGGGCGCCCGCATCGTCGGCCGCGCGCTGTACAGCGTCCAGCCGGTCGCCCTGCAAGTAGGCATCGTGGCAGTCAATGCAGCAGTCAGGAATGCCGGCCTGCCCTCCATGCCACCACGGCAACCAACGGAGCAGTCAGGGTTGTCCGTTTGCTCCCCTGTGAAGCACCTGGCCCCCATCAGAGGAACGTACGCCCCCACCCCAACCGCTCTACAGACGCAGTGCCACATATCAATCATCTACACGGCTTTTCCACTGGGATGCTGTACACAGCACGGCTCCACAGCCGACTCAGACACTTGAAGGTTCTCAGCACTAACTCACATGTGCCTGTGCTGTGGCCAGTGCAGTGGACACATCATCCATGATGGTAGCCATGTCAGCAGTGTGGCGCTCCACCGCCTCCCGCACACCCCCCACATCACCCCGCAGCCCCTCAAGCCGCCCTTCCAGCTCAGCACCCAGCTGGTCCACCTGAAGGGCACACACATGAGCCACAGTCACCGCACGAGCACCAGTTGAGCACATGATGAGTACCACGGATGAGTATAATGAGTACACAATGAGTACAGCCACACACACGACCAGATTCGGCAAGCAAAGGTGATAGGTAGAGTTGCAAGAATACATGTCGAGTGGGCGGGCAGAGGCATGGGCAGCCAGGCAAGGGGAAGCACGACACAGCACCAGTACACACCTGCTGCGCTGACCGTGCCTCCAGCTCTCCAATGCGCGAGGTGGCCACCACCACCTCCTGCTGCACCCCCTGCACCTCCGCCATCACCTCCCCCTTCACCTCGTCCACACGGGCCGACATGTTGGACTCTGCCTGGGCGAGCCGGTCCTGCAGGTCCTGGCTGGAGTTCTCAGTTGCTGCCAGCCGTGCGTCCATCGCCTGTGGGGCAGTACAGGTGCAGTGGCAGAACAGCGGTACAGTGAGGAGGTGGGGCAGTACGATGGAACGGTGGGGCACTTATGCATGGGGTTGAGCGTGCTGGGCCAGCGAACCATGGTGTCGTGCGGCATGCATGCAAGCATGCAAGCACGCATGCAAGCACACATGCAAGCGCGCAGGCATGCAGCAGAGGCAGGCAGGCAGGCATGCCGCTGTGATCCCCCAGACCTCCACCATCCCTCTGACAGCTGCAGCTGAGGCTGTGGTTGCTTTGCCCCTGCTGGGCGGGCTTAGTCACATCTGTTGCACTGGCCAGGGCTTCCGTCACCGACAAGCCCTGCTGAAGGTGTGGCTGGCTGGAGTGGCTGCAAGGGGCAGTGCCAGGAGCACCTCAAGCATTGGAAGCAGCTGTCCTGAGCCACCAGGGGGTGCCCTGCTGGCCTGGCATCAAGCTGATCTCAGCTTCAGAAAGTTTCAAACACGGGACTGGAGTCCCCGCTGCCGCCCGCCTGCCCGTCAGATTGCCAGACATGCCTGCTGCATCGCCGCCAGTGCACCAGCCTGCCGCCCCTCCGCTTCAGCAGCAGCCGCCGCCAGCCTTGCGTCCACCTCCGCCTTGCTGGCGGCCAGCTTCTCCTCAGTCGCGGCGACGCTGGCGGTCAGCTTCGCGTCAGCTTCCGCCAGCGCGGCGTCCACGCGCTGCGCTGCAGCGGTCGCCGCGGCCTCGGCCGCCGCCGCGGCGGCTGCCTGCCGCTGCTCCGCTGCAGCAAGAGCCGCTTCTGTAGCGGCCTGCTGGGATGCTAGCCGTGAACCCAGCTCAGCCAGCCCTGCCTGCGCCTCTTGAGCTGTGCGGGCAGCTGCCGCCTGGGCCTCCGCTCGCACGCCCTCCACCGCCTCCGCAGTTTCAGCACGCGCGCGCTGAGCCTCGTCACGCACGGCTTCGAGCTGGGCCCCCAGCTGCGCTGCCTGCTCATCAGAACGCTGCATGGCAGACGCCAGGCCCGCCTCCAGCTTCTGGTCCGCGGCCGCGATACTGGCGTCCAGCTTCTGGTCGGCAGCCTCAAGCTGGGCGTCCACCTTGTCAGCCGCACTTGCCAATTTAAGCTCCACATCAGCGATGGCAGCCGCTAGGGCGGCGGCCGCCGCGGCAGCAGCTACTGCCGCCTTCTTTTCCGCGTCTGCCAGCTGTGCGTCGACCTTGGCCTCCGCGGCCACCAGCTTCTCGTCAGTGGCGGCCAAGCTGGTATCCAGCTTCTCATTCGCTGCTGAGATGCTGGCGTCCAGCTTTTGGTCTGCAGCAGCCATGCTGGCGGCCAACCGCTCCTCAGATGCCTGCAGCTCGCCTGCCAGCTGCTCTTGAGCAGCTGCCATGGCACCATCCACTCTTGCCTTTTCCTTCTCCAGCCGGCCATTCATCGCCTGGGTCTCCTGGGCCAGACGTGCCTCAGCCTGCTGTGTTATAGCCTCGGCCGCTGCTGCCGCCTCCGCACGAGCATCGTCCAGCGCACGTGCTGCCTGCTCGGCGGCGGCTGCCGCCTCAGCCCGCAGTTCCTGGGCCGCCGCCGCCAGCTTCTGGTCCACAGCCATGATACTGGTGTCCAGCTTCTGGTCCGCGGCCGCAAGCTTTTGTTCTGTGGCCGCATTGCTGGCGGCCGCCTCCTCCCGCAGCTCCCGAGCAGCTGCCTCGAGCGCGGCCTCGTGAGAACGAGCCGCCGCTGCTGCCTCTTCCCGCAGCTCCCCCTTTGCCGCGTCAAGAGCTGCGACCGATTCAGCTGCTGCTGCCGCTGCCTCCTGTCGGAGTGTGCTGGCCACGGATGCCACCTCTGCCCCCAGCGCCCCAACCCGCTCCTCCATCACCTGTTGCGCGGCCGCGACCCGCGCCTCCGCGTCAGCTGCCGCCGCCGCCAGCTTCGCGTCCACCTCCGCCTTGCTGGCAGCCAGCTGGCCGGACACGTCCGCCAGCACGCCCTCCAGCTTCTGGTCAGCTTCCGCCAGCGCGGCCGCCGCCTGCTTAGCCGCCGCCGTGGCGCGCTCATCCGCGGCGGCCAAAGCCGCATCGACACGCTGCTGCGCAGTAGCCGCCACGGCAGCCACGTCCGCAGCCGCCGCGTCCAGCGCGGCCCGCGTCTCCGCACCCGCGGCGTCCATCGCTGTGTGGAGGTCGGCCACGGCCTGATCAAGCTCGGCCTTGACCGCAGCAGTGGCCTGCGCCTGGGTGGCAGCAATCGCCGAGATGGACCCCTCCAATCGAGCAATCTCGGCATCCACCCCAGCCCCCATCTTTTCATCGAGGGCCTCCAGGTCACGCTTTTGCTCTGCAACCGCGGCGGCCAGCGCGGCAGCCGCGGCAGCGGCGCCCGCCGCCAGCTCTGTACGCAGCTCCCCCGTTGCCTGTTCAAGCGCCGCGGTGTTGCCTGATGTGGCCGCCGCGGACCGTTCGGCTTCCGCGACCACGGCCGCCTCGAGCTCGCCGCGGGTGACCAGCAACTTTGAGTCAAAGTCGGTGATGCTCGCACCCAGCTTGCCGTCCAGCTCGCCCAGCCCCTGCGCCAGCGCAGCCGCGTGAGACGCGTCAGACGCAGCTAACCGGTCGGCCAGTGACGCATGCTCCCAAGCCAACCCCTCCAACTGCTGCTTCAGCTGCGCGGCATCACCCTCCAGCGCCCCCACCCGCCCCTCCACCCCCTCCAGCTGCTGGCCCACAGCCCCGATGCTGGTGTCCAGCTTCTCGTCAGCTGCAGCCATGCTGGCGTCAAGCTTCTCATTGGCAGCCGAGATACTGGCGTCCACCTCGTCCTTGGCGGCTGCCAGCTTCTGCTCAACGTCTACGACTGCAGCCGCCAGTGCTGCGGCCGCCGCCACAGTTGCAGCAGCTGCCTTGGCCTCTGCGGCAGCCATTTGGGCCTCCAGCTTCTGACTAGCTTCCTCCAGCTGCACATCCACTGCCCCTCGGGTGTCCAGTGCGGCCTGCTCAGCTGCTTCCTTCACCGCCGCGATCTGGGCAGCCAGCCTGGCCTCAGCCTCGACCTGGGCTGCCCGTGCCTCTTCCACCCCAGCCTCCGCCCCTGCCATCTGCCCCTGCAGCAGCCCAATACTCTCCTTAAGCTCTGCAGCTGCAGCTGCCAGCTGCTCCTTGTGGGAGGCGGCTGCCTCCTCCAGAGCAGCTCTCATCTCAGCCACCTGAGCCTCGCTGCCCTCCCCCTGACGCTGCAGCCGGCCCCCAAGGTCCGCCCCCAATGCAGTGAACGACTCGTTATTTACCTGCAGGCAGGGTAGGGTCGCAAAGGACCCGCCGGGGGGAGGTGGAGGAGGGAGGGGGGCAGCAAGGGCGCAGTGTGTCAGTGGGGGATACATCATGTCGCAGGGCCTTTGCTTGCGCGCGCATCACACACATCACTGCAGCTGCTACACCGCCTCCTTTGCTGGGCCTGAGCAAGAGATGCTGGTAATGACGTGTGTAACTCGTCAGTGCGCTGCCCATCCCCCCACCTGCCTGCTGCCTGCCCACTTGACAACGGCCACACCCACCCAGGCAACCAAACAAGCCACAGGTACAACGGCTGAAAACACCAATAGACAGCGCACCTGTTGCATCTCTGCCAGCTTGGCGCCCGCCTCGTCAGCCGCCCGCGCCAGGGCCTCTTCCAGGTCAGACCTGACACCATCCACCCGGCCCTCCAGCTCAGCCTTGGTTTGATCGAGCTGGGCATTCAGGTTATCAACCGCCAACTGCTGCTGCTCCCGCAGGTCTGACAGCCCGCCTGCCAGCCGCTCATCCGCAGCCGCCAAGCTGGCGGCCGTTTTCTCATCAGCCGCCGCCAGCCGCGCGTCCATATCAGACAGCGCGCCGGCCAACCGCTCGTCCGCGTCTGCCAGCTTCGCATCCGTTGCTGCGGCGCTGTCAGCCAGCTTGTGCTCGACATCAGCAATGGCGGCCGCCAGAGCCGCGGCTGCTGCGGCAGCCGCCGCGGTGGCCTTGGCCTCTGCGTCTGCCAGCTTGGCATCCACGTCCGCCATGCTGTCGGCCAGCTTCTGGTCGGCCACTGCCAGGCTGTCAGCCAGCTGCTGGTCAGCTGCCGCAAACCGGGCGGCCATGTCAGCTGCCAGGGATTCAGCCGCCACAGCCGCCTGTTGGGAGGTGGCCGACAGCTTCTCCTCCGCTTGCAAGATTCTGGCATCCGCGTCCTCCCGCGCGGCCTGTACCGCCCCCTTGAATTCCTCATCCAACGCCGCGGCCCGCGCTTCGGCTGCCGCGGCAGCCTCTTCCAGGCTGGCAGTCAGACGGTCCGCGGTCTCATGCATGCGCGCGCTCGCCTCGTCCACCCGCGCTGCCAGGTTGTCAGCCGCCAGCTGCTGAGCCTCAGCCAGTTCCTGGCGTGCGGCCCCCAGACGCGCATCTGCATCGGCCAGGCCCGCCTCCAGTTTCTGGTCTACTGCCGCGATGCTGTCATCCAGCTTCCGGTCCGCAGCCGCGATGCTGGCGTCCAGCTTCTGGTCGGCAGCCTCAAGCTGGGCATCCACCTTGTCAGCCGCACTTGCCAATTTAAGCTCCACATCAGCGATGGCAGCCGCTAGGGCCGTGGCCGCCGCTGCAGCAGCTACTGCCGCCTTCTTTTCCGCGTCTGCCAGCTGTGCGTCGACCTTGGCCTCCGCGGCCGCCAGCTTCTCGTCAGTGGCGGCCATGCTGGCGTCCAGCTTCTCATTGGCTGCTGAGATGCTGGCGTCCACCTCGTCCTTGGCGGCTGCCAGCTTCTGCTCAACCATCTCCTCCATCTGGCCCACCTCGTCCTCCAGCATCGCCTGCAGCTCCTCCACCTGTCACGGCAGTTGGTGGCAGTTGATCGCAGTTGATGGCGGTTGGTGCTTGTTGATGGCACGTGGGCCACGTGCTCGTGTGCTGTTATATGTACTGCCAGACACAGCTTTGTGTGCGTGTACTGCCCAGTGTACTGCCTACGTTGTTTACCTTTTGGGACAGGGCGGCTGATGCGGCCTCAGCCTCCTCCTGCATCTGGGCCATCACAGTCTCCATCGCCGCCTGCAGGGTGGTGTGGTGTGGGGTGGTATGGGGTTGGGTGGGATGGGGTGACAGGGTGGGTGATTGTGGGGTGGGGTGGGTTTAACTAGGCTGCGTGTAAGTAAACTTCTGGTGACCGACTGGTAATAATAGTCATCAGCATCAGCATCAGCAATATCAGTATCAGTATCAGTATCAGTATCAGTATCAGTATCAGTATCAGCAGCTGCAGCTTACCTGGCTCGCGTCCATCTTCTTATCCACCTCGATGAACCGCGCCTCCATGCGCGTGGCCAGCTCGCCCGCCTCCGCATCAATCTTGTCCGTCAGCTCCGCCTTGGCTGCTGCCAGCGCGGCCGCCGCCGCCTCGGCCGCCTCTTCGGCCGCTGTCGCAATCTCAGTACGCGCGGTTGCGAGCTCCTTCTTGGCGCCCTGGGGATCCGAAGGGTCCATGGATGTGAAAGAGTCGATGGTGAATTTCAAGGGACGGACAGGTTCCAAGGAGCAGCGGACTCAAATGGGCAAGAGAAGCCTCAGGCCCATGTGGGCCGCTGCCAGCTGCGCCCTCTGCCGCCGAATCAATCATACATATTCTATAATAAATAAATCATTCTATCCAGGCCTCCGGAACACTTCTGCCATCCCCACCTTGACAGCCGCCACCAGCGCCGCATCGACCGCCTCGAACTTCTCGGTGCACCCCTCCACGTGCGCTGCAAGCCCGACCTCCAGCGTCTTGGCGCGCTGCCCCACGCCGTCCAGCTTCTTCTGCACGTCCACAAACACGTCGCTGTGCACGCCCACGAGCTCGGCGAGAGCCTCCCGCTCCTTGCGCTCCGCCTGGCATTTGGCATTTGGAAACAGCAGGAACAAGACAAAAACAAGGTCCAGTTGTGGTCAGATGATGCAGAACTGGTGACCAACGTACGGCTGCTCACAACAGCTTTACAACTGCTAATCCTTGTCCTTGCCAAAGCTTCTCGCAACAAGGACTCCATTGAAAAACCACCGTGGAGCAGGCCTGGGAGCAGGCCTGGGAGCAGGGGCTATAATATATATATACATATATATATATATACACGAGGGCAGTCTTACCCGTGCACGCATATATATATATATATACATATACGACGATATATATATAGCCCTGAAGGCAGTCCCTCACCTTGACCTTGACCTTGAGCTTGTCCGCGTCTGCGCGCAGGCGGGCCACCTCGTCCAGCAGCTTCTCCTCCAGCAGCTGTGGGCACGAGCAGCACGCGCACGCACACAGCGCCCTCGCGTCTCAGAGCACGGCTCAGAACAAGAGATGGGTGAGAGATCGTGCGCAAGGTCAAGATGGGCGTGCACAAGCAGAGCAGGAACGGGCAGAGCACGGAAACATGATAAGATTGTAGGAACAAGCACCGCACCCAGGCTCACCAGCGAGCTCAGCCCTGCTCCTAGACCTAACAAGCTAAAGCCCAAACTCGGTACCAGGCGCACACACAGAGCCAGCCTTGGGCAGTTAGGGATGAAAATAACCCAGTAAGTTTGGGATAACAGAAACCAGGCCTTGGTCCCCACCTTCCCCCAGTCCCACGCACACCTGCTTGTGGTGGTTGACCGTTGCTGCAAGCGCGTCCAGCTCCTGGTGCACCAGCTCCTCTGCCAGCTTCTGGTCCACCTGGTTCTGGTCAAACCATTTCTGGAGGCGGTCGAGGCCCTGCGTACGTGCCGTGCTCTCGTCTACCATGGCGCGTGCGAGGTCGTCGGCGCGCACGTTCAGCCGTGACTCGGCGGCCTTGACCTGGCGGGCGAGGAGTG
>BDCZ01000293.1:12506-24223 GCA_001662365.1 Chlamydomonas applanata | reverse complement strand
GGGGGGGGGGGGGGGGGGGGGGGGGGGGTAGGACCTCCAACCTCGGGCCTCTGGCTTGATGCTGGGCATTGAGCAGGGATTGGGTCTGGCCGCATGTATGCGACAGCGGTCAGTTCCACAATAACACAAGTGTCCTAATAAGAAGCTAAAGCTGCTCAAGGTGTCTCGAACCCTTTGCTCAGCTCATAGCTCATGGCAAGGTTTACTGGTGCTGGTCACTGGTTGCTGGTGTCACTTGGTCACTGGTTGCTTGTGAACGTTGTGAGTTGTGGCATTTAACAGTCCCCCATGCCCGCCCCCGCTCCCCCTTCCCTCCCCTCCCCCACAGGCTGTGCTGAGTCATTGGCTGCCCTGATGGAGGGCCTCTACACATTTGGACCTGTGCCCCGTGTACTGGTGGAGGCCTTGCCCCTGGCCGCTGGGTCACGTGTGTGATGTGGCAGCCGCCCTCCTGACCACGTAAAGGCTCATAATTGGGACTGCACCGCGAAGATGGAAGAATGGCTAGGCGGCCGCCGTTGTGGCATTGCGCACGCCATGCCACAAGAAGCTCTGGGCGCGTGAGCAAGACGCCCCGCAACCATCGAGAGCAGGCAGACATGACAGCACGTAGCGGGGGCGGGGCGCAAAGGCTGCCTGCAGACATACGGTAGCAGGCATCAGGCCATGTATAGTAGATGGGTAAATTGGAATAAGTACAAGCAGGTTCAACAGAGGACAGCACTGAGTCCACCGCTGTCATGCAGTGTTAAGCAGCGCGCAGGCATACATAGTGACGTGAGCCGGGCTCAGAGCCAGCAACCCACCTCCACTATGATAATGTAAACACAGATGTTGATTGTGTTGTGTCACCTGCAAAGTACCCTTTGTGTGCATGCAGTACAGTTCGTACTGCTTAGTGAAAAAAGAGGTGCAGTGGTTGCTTGAGAAATGAGCCGAACGTAAGACCAAAAGAGCTTCCTGCATTGAACACGTCAATGTTGCTGGCCGTGCTGCGTGGACAGCCACTTCCTCGTTGTTGGGCCTAATGAAGGATGCTCTTGATTATTTGCTGTGCATAAGTCTGGTAAAATCTATCACGCCGTGTAGTTTCTATTGGGACAAGCGAGTTTCTGGTCCCGTTTTGGGGACATATGTCTGGAGGACCTGTTGCAGCAAACAGCAGAATGCCTGTTGAGGCCGGCGCAGCACATTCCATGCCAGGGAAGCCAACGAACAACAAAGAGCAGATGAAAAGTTCACGAGAAGACACGAAGCACTGGTTGCTGCACCATTGTTACGTATGGGATGTGAGTGTTGCACGCTGGGCAGGCAGTCGGGGAGGAGCAGTGGAGGGGAAGGGCGGGGGTGGGCCAGCAAACCACCCTGTGGTGTGCGATCAACAATAGCAACGATCCATATAATCTGCCATTCTGTTTCGTACCTTTGGCGACCTGTCGGGCTTACAATTACCATGCAAGGATTTTTGTGTGCACATGCGCGAGGGGGGGCCAGCACACAGCAGAAGCAATCGAGCATGCGGATACGTTCAGTACGAGCAGCCAAACAAGCGTGTAGCTCTGGAGGCTCTCTGCAGCTCTCTGCAGCCAGCATGCACTTGGGGCGCATACGGTTTGATCGCGTGCACATGCACCCGAACGGCCAAATTGACAACGTTGCATGGGCTGCCTACCAGCCTGTCATGCCCACTGCGCGCATGCCTTACAACAAGCACAAGTGCACTCCAGTGGCACGATGTATGCAGTGCTTAAGGAATACATCTAAACGTAGCTCGACCATGCTTTCACGGCCCACCCATGCTGCTGCCATCGTGTGCTTGGGGCCTCTCCACACCCGCACCACCCACCGTGCCGTTCCCGTACTGCTTTTGTACTGCAGGCCGCCACATGCACCGCCTTCAACCTCTTCTACATCCTGCACTGGGTCAAGTATTTGGATGTGCTGGTGTGCTCTGCAAGCCCACAGTACCCCAGCACGTCACACCTGCTGCAGGAATGGGCGGGTGGGTGGCAATCCACTGGGCTCTCGTAGTTGCGCCACACAGAGTTGTGGGCTGAGCTGCACTGAGCTGGGTTGAGTTGTGTTGAACTGGGTGACGGGCTGTGGGCTGTGGGTTGTGCTGAACTATACACCTAAGGGCCCACTCAAAACCAAGCCCACCCTGCTGCCATGACTCAAATGCCAGTGTGCTGTATTCCTGACGATTTACCCTCTCGATCGCCCCTGCGCCCCTTGTCCTCCCCTCACTGACCTCACTGCCCTCACTCCCCTCACCGACCTCTTTCGTTGCCATCACTCCCCTCACTCCCCTGTGCCTTTCGGCTCCCCGCAGACTTCCCATGCGCAACCTCCTGGGCGGGCCGCTGCGTCTTCGTGCTGTGCAACACACCCCGCGTCTTTGCGTGCGGCTACTGGGCGCTGCCTGCCCAGGAACTGTACGCCAAGCTGCTCTTTGGCTTTGTCTTCCCCACCTGGATGGTGATTATCGTGGGCTGGAGGAGAGTGTACACGCGCGTTGGGCGGCTGCGTGCCGTGTGCCTTGTTGCCACCCACGTCATGCCAAAGGTGTGTGCCCCCGCTGGTTGCTCAGTCCTTTGGGGTGGGGGGGTGCCCATGCATTCGGCGAATGGGCCACTGTGTCAGGGTGCCAGTTTGTCAGGGGCTCTGTTGGCTGGGCGCAATGAGCGCGATGCATGCAGCCCATGCCCGCTGTGCCAAGGCCCCCTCCTCCTCCCACCCTCGCCCCTATCAGCACTATCATCACTTGTTTTTCATACTCCATAAAATCCCAAACTAACGAAGCTCCACCCCCCATCCCCCGCCCGATGTGATGGGCTGCCTGCCCTGCAGTTTGTGGCGCTAGGGTCGGCACTGCTGGCGCCGCGGGGCGCCCCCCAGACCTCCTACATGTCTATCTACCTCACAAATGAGTGGTGCCTCATGGTGTGGCAGTCCTGGACACTGCAGGTGCGCCAGGTCATTGCAGTCAACCCTGAAGTCAACCCTGAAGTCAACTCTGAACCCTGAAGTCAACCCTGAACCCTGAACCCCGCAGTCAGCCCTGCACCCTGGGGCCCTCGCACTTGCCCCAAGTCCCAAGCCCTGCAGAAGCCAGCGTAGTGTTCCGCACGGCTGCTCGTTTGTTCGCCCAGCGGTGGGAGAGGGTTTCCCAGGGCTGTGCGTGCTGCCATCCCTGGATGGTGGCAACCGGGGGCCGTGCATTGTATAACTACGATTGTCAACCCACACATGTCACACAATTGTCCCACTGTCATCAGCTTATCACACCCGCGTTACACCGTACTGCCCCCTGCCCCCCTCCCCCACTCACGTCCCCACCCGGCCCTCCGCAGATGCTGTGGCGTGAGCAGGCGGTGGTCAGTGCGCTGGACGTGCTCGGTACTGCCTTGCTGTACACCGTTTCAGCAGTACAGTACCCCCACAAGCCGCCAGGCCTCAGCATGTGTGTACTGCATCCGCTGCTGTGCACGCTGCGCGGCATCGCCTCTGTACTGCTGTCCCGCCACCTCCAAGCATGCATGGTCAAGCGCATGGAGGCGGTACAGGCGGTACAAGCTGCGACGGCTACTGCGGCTGGCAGCAGGGGCAGCAGCAGGAGGCAGGAGATGGCAGCTCACCACAGATTGTCAAGTGATGATGGGGCTGTCAGAGCCATCCTGACAGATGCTGCTGCTCCCCCTGCTACTGCCGCGCTGAATGGCCATTGCAGCGCACTCCTGGGGAGCTGCGCTACTGCCCTGGAAGTTAAAGGGACCAGCGGCAGGGATAGCGGCAAGGCTGCTGCTGCCGCCGCTGCTAGTCTTGCCGAAGATGTGAGTGCCGACACGCCGCACGGCAGCCGAAGCAGTCCTAGCTGCTGCAGTACGGTGCAGGCATCGCAGCCAGGGGGCACTGTGGCAGCTACCACTGCTTATGCAACCGCCACTGCCACTGCGGCAGCTACTGCCACCGCAACCGCCGTTCCAGCTACTGCCGTCCCCGCTGCTGCCATCCCCGATACTGCCATCTCCACTGCGGCCGGCGTGGCGCGCTCGCTGGCGGTTGTACAGGCAGCGGTACAGCGCGCACAGCAGCGGTACACGCGGCGCGCGGCGCCCGCCGCCCAACGCGTCTTCCTCAAGATATCTGGGGCCGGCGTGGAGCCTGATCACCTGCACCCAGACTTGCTGAAGCACACGAGCAGTGCACTCGCAGAGCATGGTCTGCTGGTGTCAGGCCTGGTGGTCCGCCACGGTTGTGCAGAGCTGCACTTTGAGCTGCTGGATACAGCTGCAGCCGGAGCCCATGCAAGTGTGGAGCGGGAGGAGGCAGTGGTGGGTGCCCTGCTGGACGCGCTGCAGCTGCAGGGCGTGGTTTGCCGCGCAGCCGAGGCCGGGGGCGCTGGCGTCCACATGCACGGCATCGATAGCTCGGGCATGTGGGCTGCCAGTGGGGTTGTGGAAGAGGAGCGCCAGGAGCTGTGCGTTCGCGCACAGGTAGGGCAGTCAGTGCTGGAGCTGGCGTTCCGGGCCGCCCCCACCCCCGCCCACGCCCACGCCCACGCCCACGCCCACGCCCACGCCCACGCCCACGCCCACGCCCACGCCCACGGCACAGAGGGCGGGCGTAAAGGTACCCCAGAGCAGGAGCTGGAGCTACTGTCCAGGACATGGCTGCGCCCCACTGCAGCCCTGCTGCCACCCCACAACACCTGCGACCCCTCAGCTGCCCCTGCTGCCACCGCGGCCACCCCAGCCCGCGTGCACGCAATCCTTCCCCTGGCTGTGCCGACTGGCCGTAGCCATGTGCAGGTGTGCTGCTGTGTTGTGGGACGGCCCGCTCCTGCTGTTGCATATAGACGGTATGGTACATAATAGTAATAATAACACGGCGTGTCACAGATATGGTACCGTATATGTCCCTGCCAAGTTCTGTGTGTACTGGATGTATGTACATTGTGAATGTCCGTACATCAAGACGCATACTTGATACTTTTGTATCTGACTCAAGCACCGTGCGTGTATGTCACAGTTGTCACTATACCGACTGGATGACTGGCTGATTGACTGACTGACTTAACCGACTGGCTGGCTGGCTGCGGTGCCTGCTTTGGCCATGCAGGTGCAGGTGCTGGGCTCCCACTGGGGCAACAACACCCACGAGCCTCAGGCACAGGCTGGTGCCAGCCCCGTGGCGCCCACACGCTTCCTGGCCCTAAACGGTTGCAGGTGTGTGTTGTTCCAGCTGGGCACGTTTCAGGCTTCGTGTATTGAGGTTTTTGCATAGTTGTAGGCTTGAGCAGCGCTGTGCGTACTGCAGCTGTTGTCACTTGCTTGGCCTCGAGCCATTGGCGCAGCTGGCTGCCCACTCACAGCCGGCCCCCTGGCACCCCTCCCATGCATGTACCGCCCTGTACGGCAACCCCATCACACCGCCATGTGCCGCTTTGTGCTGCCATGTGGCGACGGATCACGCTGTACTTCCTTGTGCTGCCTGAGTTGTACTGCCTTGTACTGCCCACAGGGCGCTGGGAGTGGACGAGGTACAGAAGGTACAGGACCAGTGGCTCTTTGACAGCAGTATGGACTCCATCCAGTTGCTGGCGGGTGAAAGTCAGATCCCCGGTCAAACCTCCCTTGGTCAAACAACCCCTAATCAAACCAGCCCCGGGCAGGAGCAGCCCCAGGGGTCTGTCCGCTGTGGCTGTGGCCAACACCAGCATCAGATGTCCAGCTGCTCAGATGCTGCCCTGGGCCTGTCATCCAGCAATGAGCTGCTGTTGGATACTGGCGGCCGGCGGGTCAGCCATGGGCTGCAGCTGTTAGACTCTCAGCAGTACTTGCCAACCGCTGGCACTGCTCTCGTTGAACCGCATGGTGTCGGCGGAGGTCGCGGTGGCGGTGGCGGTGCTGGTGCTGCCAGTAGTGCAGCATCAGGCACGGGTGCTGGCAGCTGCCACATGCTGCTCACAACAGATGCCTCAGCCCTCAGCGTTGAGAGGGATGTGGAAGGTCCACATTTTGAAACAGGCCAAGGAGGTGGCGCTGTGGGCGCTGGCGACGTGGGTTGTGCAGATAGCAGGGGTGGCAGCCGCTGGACAGCACTGCTGTGGCTCGACAGCACGGGAGGGGAAGGCATGGTTGAAGGAATCGTAGAAGGCGCTGATGCTGGGGCTGGCAGGTCTGCGTCTGTTGGGGGCCTGGCCCCCGGCCTGCTCTCTTTACAGCTGGTGCAGGGAGCTCTCCTGTCTGCGCCATGTGCCGCCATCGTAGCCCCGAGCACTGCAGTGGCGTTTGAGCTGAATGCCACGCTCACGAGGCCCCTGTTGGAGGAGCTGACGGCTGGCAGGGGAGTGAGGGAAGTGAGGGAGGCTGTATGGAGGCGCGAGCGGCAGCAGATCAGCCTCAGGGACCACGGAGGTGTTCACACAGACAGGGCTGGTGGGGAGGTCACTAGGGACATGGTCGTGGATGCGGCGGGCGGGACGAAAGGACCGTGTCAGAAGGTGGTGGCAGTGGAAAGCCCGTGTGCTGCCACCGCCACCGTGCATGAGCTGATCACGGACCTGGGCGTGTGGTTCGCATATGCGGGAGCACACACAGCGGCTGTGAATGCACCAGCCAGTGCCTATGCAGCTACAGCCCCTTCGCCTGTTTCCTCCGCTACAGCTCCGGGCGCGGGCATCGGCAGTAGTGCTGGCACCGGCAGTAGCACGGGCACTGGCAGTAGAGCTGGCACCGGCAGTAGCACGGGCACCGGCAGTAGCGTGGGCGTACCTGCAGGTGGTGCCCGCCGGCGCCGCTCGGCCGACGTGCACTGCACCCTGTACTGCCCTTGTGCGGGAGCCCATGGTGAGGCCCTGGCCTCCGGGGGGAGATTACTGGAGGCCTCGGGCGGCTGCTGGTGGCAGAACCTGGAGCATGACGTGGCCGCTGGGCTTCGGAGTCTGGAGCCAGATGCAGCCAAGCGTATGCTGGCGCTGGGGTGGGACCTGGTGGTGTGGGCGGTGGAGCACGGGCTGTCAGACACCGCTGCGTGCATCGTCACTGGCATCCAAGCCGTCACAACGGCTGGCGGTACGAGCAGTACAAGCATTACAAGCGGTACAAGTGGTACAAGCGGTACAAGCAGTACAAGCAGTGCCGCGGCTGCGCTGGCCGCAGCGGCGGCGGCGGCAAGCGTAGAGGGTGGGGCCTCCATCGGAATGAGGTCCCTATTGGTCGCTGCTGCCACCGGGGGCTCTGCCAGAGTTATGGATGCTGTAGTGGGCTGGATTGGGGACAAGCAAGATGCATGGGAGGGGCTAGAACCTACCCTTGGGCTCTCCCCTCTCCATGTCTTGGCTGCCCTACCCCCTGTAAGGTCAACGACGGTGGAGGGGAGGTCTGTCGGAGACGCGGCGGTAGGAGTGGTGGCGGAGCAGGCAGCCCCCGCTGCCATGCCACTGCTGTGTCATGTGCTGGGCACGTGCGGTGGCGCGCGCACTGCGTGGGCAGCCGCTGAGGCAGCCCACGCAAAGCGCTGGGCGGGTAGATGCAGCAAGCCCCTTCCCACAACTGCCAACGGTGTGTGTGCTGTGGAGCTGGCAAAGGCAAGCGGTGTGTACTCAGCAGCGTGCGCAGCCGTTGCTGCGGCTGCGCCCCACCGCCGGGCTGTGGCATGGCTGCTGGCAGCTGCCACGCAGCTGCTGGCGGTGCTGCTGCTGCGGCGCGGCAGTGGCGGGGGCAGCTGCGAACTTGTGGATGGAGAGCAGCAACAGAGCAGTGGCCAGGAAGCACAGAGGGGAGGAGTAGAGGAGGGCGAGCAGGTGGGCACAGCTGCCACGCCCTGCCCGAGCATAAGCAACAGTGCGAATCATGGCGGAAGCAGTGGCGACAGCAATGGCAGCCCCCTACAGCATGGGTCGGGGTCTGTTATCAGCCATGGCATCACGGCAACTGCCAAACTTACGCGTCGCAGCTTCCAGGCAGCTGCTAGTCCTGTCACAGCACCCGCTGCCGCTGCTGTCACAGCTGGCGCCGCAGCCAGACCCGGGCCAGGCATGGACACCGCCACTGCGGACCGTCGTGGAGACAGCGTGAGGGAGCACAGCGTACGGGGCCACCTGTCGGCTGCGGCAGCAGAGCTGGGCCAAGCTGCTCTCGCAGCCGCAACCGCCGCTTCCCAGCTGGCGGGTGTAATGAGCACGTGGCTTGCGGCAGCACTACCACCATGGCTGCGAGCCGCAGTTGAACGGGCCGCAATCCGCGCACACATGCTGTGTCTCGCCGCAGTACACGCGGTGCATGCAGTACGGGGCCGTACAAACGGCACGGTGCCGTTTTCTGTTGTGTGGTCCGGTTTCGACTCGGCGGTTACGGAGGCGCGGTACGCACGGCACTGTGCGTACAGCCTGGCATCCGCGGTACGCGTGTACTGCATCCTTAACCAGATCTTTGGGGCGCTGGTTGTACTGCGCACCCTACTGGAGCCAGATACCCTGGCCAACCGCCTCGGCCAACCGCCCGCAATCCTGGGGACAACCGCCCTCACACCTCCCTCATTCCTGTACAAGCTGCAGCAGGCCGTACCGCCTGCCGTCTGGACCTCGGGCTTTGTGGTCACGGCGGCGGCACTCCGTGGCTGGGGCGGTACAGGCGGTACAGTTGGCGGTACGGTGTTTGCGGAGCAGCGGGAGCGGCTGGCAGTGTTGGCGAGCCTCGCACGCATCGCATGTAAGATCATGATTGGGCTGGGGCTGCCATGCACTCGCGTGCTGCGCGTTGTGGCTGTATGCTACGTCGACCTCTGGACCGAAGCACTGCTGCCGGCGCTGCTCGAGCCGGTGCGCCCTTCTTCCCTTAGACACCCGCTGTCCCGCTCCTGTGACACGTACACCGCTGTTATCGATAACATGCTCGTGGCGCAGGTTGTGCCCTCGGTTGCTCATCATGGCTGTGGCTTAGTACTAAACCACCAGCACACGTTACAACACTTTACCACTGAATTACATGGGAAGCTTAACCACTAAATTACCAGCACGCTTTACCACTAAATCACATAGGACTTGATGCTCAGCACACACAATGATGGCATGCTTGATACCCATTCCCTTTCATCGCTCCACCTGCACCCCCCACATACACCCCACCCCCCACCCCCGGCCCCATCGCTCACGTCCCGCAATGTGTACCGCCTGTACCGCCTGTACCGCAGATGCGGCTGCGTATTGCCGTGCCGCTGTACACCGCGGACACACTGACCGTCGCGGCGGCGTATGTTCGGCTAGGCCTGGCGGGCGGCGCCGCAGGCCCCGCACTCGCTTGGGGTGTGCTGCGCAGTGCCCTGGGGCTCCTTCTCATGGGATCCGTGGAGTGGCGCGCGCGCGCCGTCTTCATGGCGGCTGCCACGCACGCTGCTGCACCCTCCAGCAACACCTCCGGGAAGGACAGCAAAGCAGCTGCAGTACAGTTAGCTGGCAGTGGCCAGCAGCAGTAGCAGCAGTAGCAGAAGAAGCAGTAGCAGCAAAAGCAGCAGCAGCGCTGTCAGGCAATGGCCGGTACCTGCATTCGTGGCCTGCATCGCTGCCAGCAGCAAGCAGGAAGAGTGATGGGGCCGTTAGTGATGCCTGGCCATCTGCGCAGCTGCAAGCAGCAGCTGCTGCCCCCTCGACAGCTCTGGGTGCAGGATTTGTGGCTGAGGGCTTGAGGTCGAGTACTTGGTGTTGGGGATGTGAGGTGGATGGGCTTGTTGTGTTGTAGTCTGCACTCTTACCTGCTGCTACTGAGGATCTGGATGGAGTGCACCGCTTGCGTGGAAGCCTCCCATTTGTGTGGAAGCCTCCCAGGAGAGTCCCTCGGAAAGCTTCACAAAGCTAAGATTGAGTACCCGAGGGGGGAGTATTAGAAGGAGATATCAGATGGCTTGCTGCCGCTCTCCATGCAGCGGCGCTTATTGCTCACTTGGTGACAGTACACGCAGTCGTATAACCATTCATTAGTCATCATTAGTCTTGCCACTGGGCATCGCCACTCTGTTGACATAGTTGCGTTGGAGGCTTGAAAGCAAGCCAGGTCAGGAACATCAAGGGATCGGCGCCACCCTCACCTTGCTAGTTGATGTGCTTGGAGCCCGGCATGCAGGTGTCAGGTGCATGCTTGATCATGGCCTTTTGGTCACTCATTTCTCTCAATCGAATGCGGGCTGGGCCTGAGACTTCCTTCATGTGTGTGTGTGTGTCCTTCATTCATAGACGCATCCATTCCCAAGCTGGTAGGTACACCTTGCCGTAGATACCGGCTGGCATGCTGATGGTGCCAGCCACATTGGCTGGTGTGGCCATTGGTCAGTACTACTGTATGCTGAAGGGTAGCTGGAATAGAGAAGGTCTCCTGTTAGAGTCCCTCCTGTGATTCAGCAAGTGGTCAGAAACCTGTGTGATCGATTAAGTGATTGACAAGCTGCAGAAACCTGCAGGAGCTTGCAAGGTGTGACAAAGTTGCATTGCGTTGCTGCCTGGCTGCGTGCGTGCATGGATTGGTTGTGGCTTATGCCGGACTGGCCCGTGTGCTGTACACGGCATGCCTGGTTGCATACTGTGTACCAGCCGAGTATGTGCCACCCGTGCACGCGCAATGTGGACTAGCAGCAGCTGGCCACGGGTGATACGTACTAGTAGCGTAGCAAAGAGGCGTACTGTAGATGCTGCATGCGCAATCTGCTGTGCGTGCTGTGTTGCGTGCATAGGTTATGGTTATGGTTACACAAGCTGATGCGTAACGCACACTGGAACAGCGAACACGGCTAAGGAAAACCGGCCTAGCCTGCAAAAAGGGGAAAGGAGACGCAGGAGGAACAGGGGCAGAAGAACAAACAACCAAAGAGACAGAAAGAAGGGCAATGTGTTGCGTGCATGGGTGCGGCTTCAGGTTGTCCTTGGCAAGGCGTGCGTGGTGCAGCGCAGTGTGCAGCGTTCCCTCACTGGTCAGCCTTGGCAAACTTGCCCGGGCCGGTAACCTGTGAAGCTGGTCGATTGCATGTGCGCCTCTTGGCAGTGCAGTCGGTGCTGCACCGATCTTTAAACTGTTTGAGTTTCCGCTCTGGTAAGCGGAGGTAGGGTTCCACACGTCAGGCACCTTTGTTTTATCAAGCACCCGTTTTTTTCGATGGTTTTTCACAACGCAGGCGCGTGGCAAGGCCATTGATGACTTTATGAACGATCCGCCCACCACCATCTTCCTGCTGAACGCCACGGTAGGTGGCTAGCTGGTTGTGATCCTTGTCATGATACCTACCTTCATGTACTGACGTGTACGCTGTACACACACAGAGACAGTAGTCCTCTCTGCTTCTGGATTTCCTCTTCCATCATCCTACCTCATCCTACCCTCACCCCATCCCTTCACAGCTGCAGCTTCCCTCAGTTCCTCTGTCCCTTCAGCTTTTCCTCGCACCTTGGGTTACTTCCTCTTTTGGCACCCTTCAGCTTAATTCAAACTGTCAGGCTCCGGCATGCAGACACAGCTGTGAAACACCGTCTTATTATTATTATTAGCTTGGTTCAAACACAGTTTTACTCTCCGTGTTGCAATCATGGCTGCCGCCCTGCTGCCACACAGGTGGCGGCTGTGGGTCTCACCCTGGTGGCGGCCTCACACATGTTCCTGGTGCGCCGTAACCCTCATATGTCATAACGTAATGCTATGGGCCTTCATGGGTTGCTCCCCTGGGGGGCTGTT